>MU006117.1:1448-11507 GCA_010093705.1 Patellaria atrata CBS 101060
AATGCACTTCTTTGACATGTTGTTCCTCCCTTTCGAGGTTTTGGTTGCTATGGACCCTTGGTCCTGAGCTTCGGCTCCCTCCGTCCCCTGCGAAGGCTCGGCTATCGCCACCTCGGCTACCGCCACCCGGGTCCCGGGCCCTAACTTTGGAGCGTACTTTTCTGCCGCCCCCTCTCTAGAGGTTACACGTTTCTTGCTGCTCTGAGATATCTTCTCAGGCAGTAGTTGTTGTTTTATTAAGAGCCGAAGAGGTGCCACCGTTGTATTCGGGTCGATTAGCACCTAGGTCCGTGCCGTAATGTCTTTATCTTTCGCTGTCTTCAGGTCTTCTTGTTTACGGGAGAGCGCGTCTGCCACGACGTTTTGGGCTCCGGGCCGATACGTGATTCGGAAGTGGAAATCAGAGAGAGCTTCACTCCATCGGGCTTGTCTAGCATTGAGTAACCGTTTCGTGGTGAAGTATTCTAGTGCTCTGTGGTCAGTGATCACGGTGAAGGGAACTTGCTGTAGCCCTACTAGCATGCTTCTCCACTCGGCTAGTGCTCTCACCACGGCTAGCATTTCCTTATCGTGGATTTCGTACCTTAGTTCTATCTCCGATAACGTCTTGGTCCAGAAGGCAACTGGCCTCCAGACGTGTCCGTGGAGCTGCGATATAACTGCTGCGGCAACCCCGTCACTACAGTCGGACTCGACTTTCGTCTCGAGTAGAGGGTCGTAGTGCGCCAGCACTTGATCTGATAGAATTAGCTCTTTTACTTTCTCAAATGCCTCTTCTTCTTTCTACTCAAGTGGTTTCCAAACCCCTTTTCGTGTCCGTATCGTTAATGGTCGTATGACTCGTCCGAATTTCTCTAGGAACTTCCGGTAGAAGTTATAGAATCCGTTAAACGATAAGATCCCCTTTACGTTCGTTGGTAACTTCCAGTTTCGGACTACTTCAGTCTTTTCTAGATCCATCGCTATTCCGTCGGTGCTGATAATAAAGCCGAGGAACTTCGTCTTTATCACGTGGAACTCGCTTTTCTTAATATCGGCTTGTAGGCCGGCCTTAGCTAGTGCTTCTAGCACTTTCGCGACGTGGGTCTAGTGCTCTAGTGGGCACTTAGAGTAGATTAGTATATCGTTAACATATACTATATAGAAGTCGTCTAGGTATTGGAAGAGCGCCTTATTAATAAACCGTTAGAACGAGGCTAGGCCGTTATATAACCCGAAGGGTAGTACCTTATACTTAAACGATCTATATCTCGTTCGGAAGGTGGTAAGATCTTCGGCTAACTCCTTTATCCGGATTCGGTAGAATGCTTATCTCACGTCGAGTTTCGTAAATATCTTTGCTCGTTGAAGGCGCGCTAGTGTTTCTTCGATTAGGGGTAACGGATACTTATCCTTCTTAGTAATGCTATTCAGCTTTCTATAGTTAACGTAGAATCTCTAACCTCCCCCTAGCTTCTTAGCGAATAACACTAGAGACGCGTATAGTGCCTCGCTTGGAACAATAAACCCCTTCTAAAGGTGCTCCTCTAGATAGTCCTTTACTAGCTATAAGTGTTCGATAGGTATATTATATAAAGGGCTAGTAGTAAGATTACTATCTTAATCTAGTACTATATCGTGGTCTACGCCTTCTCTAAGCGGTGATAGCTTATCGAATATAGATTTCGAGAACACGTGGGCTAAGTGGTGGTATTTCTTAGATAACTTTTTATAGATTATCGCTCTATAAGCGTCTTCGTCTTCGTTTAAAGGGTTTTCGTCTTCCGAGAGTCGATTTTATATTAAGGAGTTAATTTTATATAGACTTATAGTATCTATAACGACGTTTTTACGCTTTACGTTCCTTAGGTAGTTTTCTCCGCTAACTAAGTAGATATTTATATAGATCCCGGTAATATTAACCCGTTTACTCGGCTTTAGCTTTAGCTTTTTAGAGAGTTCTAGCGTCTCCCTCTCTATTAAGTCCGATAATTCTAATTTCATCTTTCGGAGATCGAAGTCGATATTCTTAGCCTATAAACTCGGTTACTTCTATTAAAATAGTTACGGTTTCCTCCTTTAGTTAACTAATACTTTCTATCGGTTATATTCTCGTTTATCGATAACTTTATCTCGTCGTTTTATATCGAATTAGTGCTATAGATTAGTTTAGGTTTATAGCTCACTCTTCGGAATCACGATATCTCGTTACTAATCTTTAACTATAGTAGTTTATTCCGGCTAAACAATCTAATAATACTTATAATTAGGTAGGCTATTAGTTTTAAAGAACTACTTCTTACTTATAAGTATATTATTATAGCCTATATTTATCACTATAATCGGTGTTAGCCACCTTCGTCCTCTAATCACGAGGCTCGCCTTAAATACTTAGTTAATTAGTGCTACCTTTAAATTATTAAAGGTATTAACTTCGATCTTCTAGTCTATCTTTCTAACTTCGATTCTAAGGCGTTATTTTAGAGCGGGTAGCTATCTCTTATTTAGTAGAGTATATCCTTAAGCTCTAGTGTCGATTAGGGCCCTAAGCTATATTACGATTCCGTTCTTCGAGATTTAGCACGGTATCGTGAATAGCTTTTCTAATACCGGATCGTTAATCGGTGTTACTAATACTTCTATTATTAGCCCTAATATAGAGTCTCTACTTAGGGTTTCTCGTTTTCCGAATCTAACTCTAAATCGGATTTTAAGCTCTAATACTCGTCTTTCTAGACCGACTTTACTTCGATTATCTTCTTTAGTCCCCGGCATTCTAACGCTCTATATCCGGCCTTACCGTAGTTAAAGTAGTTACTCGTAAACTTCCGAATAGTTATAGTCTATTCCGTCACTTATAGTATTATAGGTGAGATAGTTCCTCTACTCTCTAATCGGTATAAAGTTCTATTTATCGTTATTAAGGTAGAAGTTATTCTAGTTAGTTTACCACGCTTCTAACTCTCTCTACGAGCCTTACTAACTTTACCTAACCTTTTTAGCTCTTATACTTACGTTATAGCTTTACTATAGTACTTCTAGAAGCTAATTTCGTCGTTACCTATAACTTCCGTCATTATTAGCCTTAGATTATTATAGAGTCTATCGTGGAGTTTCTCTTTCCACTAGTCGTGTGATAACCTAGCTTTATTAGCTAGCCGGATAAACGTAGACTAGAACTTTAGAAAGTCCGCTAGGTAGCCTTACCTTAACTTCTTTAGTTTATCTCTAGCTTTTAGTCGCCTATTTAGGTTTTTATAGATCTAGTCTAGAAATCTTATTAGCTTTATTAAAGTTATATCGTCCTCCTCTAATTCTAAGAAAGGGTATATATATTTAGCTACCTCGCCACTAATCCGTATCTTAATATAGATAGTCTTCGCCCTTTCGTCTTAGAACTAGTTATTATTAACGTGGAGCTTATTATTTATCTTACTCTTCCACTTCTTATAGATTAGCTTCTTACTATTAGTTAGTTTTAGTGGATTAAGAAACTTTTTTATCTTATTATCGCCTCTACTTCTAAAGTTTCCGGTTAAGTCGACTATTCTAGCTCGGTCGTTACGACTATATAATGCTAATAGTTCTTCGTCGTTAGATTTATTATCGAATCGGACGCTCTTTTAGTCTAGTTTAGACTACTTAGTCTATTCTTTTAGATTATTAATCTCGTTTTAAAGGCGTTTTATAGCTTCTTCATTCGCTTAGTATACTTATAGCTTTAGCTATAAGTCGGGCGTTATCTCGTTAATAAGGTTTACTATCTTTCCAAGTTATATCTCTCGAGCTATAAGCTTCGCTCTCGTGTAGAGGTACTCTATTATAAACTAGTCTAGGTTTTTAACTACCTATTCCTTTACTCCGTCGATTATATCGGCGTTTCGATTATCTATAATAGCGGTATATTTAAGAGGCTTCCCTTCTTCTATTATTCCGGGGATTTCTCTTAGTAGGTTCTATAAATCCGCTTCTAAAATATTATTAGTAATCTACTAGTCGATCACTTCTAGCGTTAATTTACGTTAGTGCATTTTTTCTTTTCCTTTTAATCCGGTGTTACTCTCTACTTTTAGATCTATAGTTAGCTTATTATCTATCTACTTCGTTAAGGTTATTAAAGATTTAACTATCTTATTTAGTTTACTATAATATTTACTTCTTTAAATAATTTATATTCGTTAGTCCTAATCTCTTTTAAGTACTAGGTTATTATTATTATCGACGTTAATACTCTTAGATACCGGATATCTTATTACTAGTAAAGCTCGGCTACTTATAGATTCCCGATTAGTCCGATAATCGTTCGTTAGCTAGACTAATATCGTGCTCCGGTTAGAATATTATATCGCCTTTTTAGAGGCTATTAAAGGTGAACTTAATCTAGTGTAATAATATAGTATAGTTATAGTAATTGTATTTTAACTATCTCTATTATTAACTACTAAGTATAGAGATTAAGTTAAGGAATAATAATATCGTAGGCCGAATATCCGTATATAATAGTCCCGTCTTACTAAGCCTCGGCCTAACTATCTTCTATTTAACTAATTAGCGCTTAGAGATCTTTTCTATATCCGACCCGGTAAAAATCTCTTATAAATAAACTAAACACTTAGTATAGGAAATACGGGATTAGTATCGTGATACGTTATTATATATCGAGTATATAGAATAGATTAAAATATTATCTATATAAGTTATATAGAAATTATTTAAATATTTAAAGAAAGTCTTATTAATAAATTATTAAAAAAAGGCGGGACTATTATATAAATTAAATAATAATACCTTATATTTAAAAAAGCTATATTAAGTTTAAAATATAATAAGATTTTTAGCTAATTTTATTATTTATATTTAGTAAAATATTTATTATATATTAAATTTTATAAATATTTTTATATATTATAACCGGATTAATATCTTTTTTATAAATAATAATAAGTATTTATCTTTTTTAATAATATTATTAAGCTTTTAATAATTTATATAAAATCTTTAATTACTACTTAGCTTCTTAATAAATAATATTAAAAATATATATAGTATTTTATTTAGCTTAATAAACTTTTTTTAAAGATACTTTTTTAAGTAGTTTTTTATTAACTAAAAATACTTAATTAATATATTATATAATAGGCTTATTACTAGATTATTATTTTACTCTAATATAATATTATAGTTAACTCTCTCTTAATAAGAAGGTAGTTAGTTTAATATATACTTTAAAAATATATAAAAAAGATAATAATACTCTATAAATAACTTTTTTAATATTATTATTTTAAGCTTTTTCTTATTATTTAATAATAGATCTTTATCTTTTTTAAGTTTATTTTAGATTAGAGAATTAATTTTATATAAATTTATAACTTTAATAATTATATTTAATCTTTAAATATTTTATAGATAATCTTTAATATTAACTATATAAATATTTAACTTTATTTTAAATATATTAATATATTAGCTTATTTTTAATTTCTTTAAAAGTTTTAAAATCTCTTTTTCTATTATATTTAATAATTTTATTTTTATTTTTTATATACTCGAATTTAATTCTTATCTCTATAATCTTAATTATTTCTATTTAAATAGTATAGACTTTTTCTTTTATCTAACTTTAATCTTTAAACGTTATATCTTTTATTTATTAGATATTTTATCTCTTTATTTTATATTAATTTAATAAACTAGATTTATTATAGTCTATAATTCTCTCTTTAATATTATAATATTTTATTATTAGTTTTTAATCGTTATAATCTATAATAGTTAAAAGATTATATTATATTTATAATCTAATAAATTACTTATTTTTAAAAACTACTCTCTTTTAATTAGTATATTAATATAATCTATATTAATTATTAGAATAAAGATTTTCTATTATTTATTAATAAATATAAGATTAACTTTAATTATTTTATCGATTAATTCTATTATTAAATTATTAAAACCCTTTATATTAATATATAGTATCTTTTTTAATTTAATATCTAATTATTATTTTAATATAAGTAACTATTTTCTATTTAAAAAGATATATCTTTAAACTTTTATATCGATTAAAGCTCTAAATTATATTATAATTCTATTTCTTAATACTTAATATAATATAGTAAAAGATTTTTTTATAATTAAATTATTTACTAATATTTTTAATACTTCTATTAATAACTTTAAAGTAAAGTTTTTATTTAAAATTTTTTATTTTCTAGTTCTAATTTTTAGCTTAATTTATTTTACTTTATTTAAGTTAACTTAACCTTAGTTATCTTTCTTTATATTTAATAATTAACCGATTAATACCTCGATTTATTATAATTAAAGTAATTTCCTATAAATTTTCGAATTATTATAATACTTTAATCTATTAATTATTATAGAGAAATAATTATACTCGAAACTCTATTTAATTATTAAGTTATAATTTTACTTATTATCGTAATATTTAAAACTATTTTAATAATTTTATATTTTTATTATTTCTTTTATCGTTTTTTTAACTTTTAACTTTACTTCTTTAAGCCTTATACTTAAAATATTACTTATTAATAGAACTCTTTAAAACTAATATTATTATTTATTATATTTAATATTATAACTTATTATAAAGAATTATATAACTTTTTATAAATCTTTTTTTTTTATTAATTTCTAAATAACTTAGCCTTTATAATTAAATAGATAAAATTTAATTAAAATTTTATAAAGTTTATTAAATAGTTCTAATTTAATTTTCTTAGCTTATCTTTAATCTTAAGATATCTATTAAAGTCTTTATAAATTTAATAAATAAATTTAAATAAATTTTTAAGTATAATAGTCTTATTATCTTCTATTTTTAATTTTAAATATAGATATATTTAATTAACTAATTATCTATTTATTTTTATCTTAATATATATTATCTAATTTCTATCTATTAGATACTAATTAATATTATACTCGAGTTTATCTATTAATTAACTCTTTTATATTTAATAAATTAGATTTTTACTATTAATTAATATAGATAAATTAGAGAATTTATTTAACTTATTATTTTTACTTCTTAAAATTCTCGCGTTTCCTATTATATTTTCTATTATAATATAGTTAATTTAATTCTAATTAATTTATACTCGCGTTAATTAATTATATAAAATCTAATTTTTATTTTAAAAATTCTTTATAATTTTCTTATTAATTTTATATATAATTATCTTTTATATTATCTTTTTATAATATTATTTAATTATTTTAACTAGTATTTTTATTTACTTTTTATAAACTATTAATTATAATAAGCTTTATAAATATTCTTTTATAAAGTTATTTAAATTATTTTATAATACTTATTTAATATTTTTAATATTATTAATATATTTTTAATTTAAAGTAATTTTATATTTTAGCTTCTATTATTTATATCTATTCTTATATTATTATAATATATTTTAGAGGTCCTTCTTAAGTATTTTCTCTATAATTAATATATTAATTAACGCGATTTTTAAAAAATATCGATTATATTTAATACTTTTTTCTTTTAATCTAATATTATATTTTATAGTAAAATAGTTTATAAATTTAGTATCTTTTATAATATCTTTTTATATTATTATTTTTAATAGTTTAACTATCTTATAATAATTTATTTATTATCGATTTTAATATTTTTAAATATTAAATAAACTTATAATCTTTAATCTTAATACTTTTAAATATTAGATTTTTTTTATTATCGTTAATTCTAATATTTTTAAATATTAGATAAATTTATAATCTTTAATTTTAATACTTTTAAATATTAGATTTCTTTTATTATTATTAATTTTAATACTTTTAAATATTAAATAAACTTATAATCTTTAATTTTAATACTTTTAAGTATTAAATTAAAATATTATATTATCTTTTTAAGATTATAATAGTAAAATTTAATCTAATATAATAATATAATAATTATAAAGAATTAAATTAAATTATAATTAATATAATCTAATTATAATATAAAGAAATTAAGTTAAGAAAAGAAAAAGTTATAATTATATAATTTATTAATATTAAATATATAATAATAAAACTTTAATATAATTATTATTAATAAAGGAAAATAGAAAATAATAATTTATAATATTATTATAATAATAATAATATTTATAATTTTAATAAAATTAATTTTAAAATAAATATAATTAAATTAATAAAAATTATTATAAATATAAAAAAATATATAAAATATAATTTTATTTAATTAAATAATAAAAAATAAATTATAATTATTTAAAATATTTATAATAATATATTATAATATTAATTTTTTATTTTTTATATTAAATATTTAATTTATTTATAAAAGATCTTTATTAAATTAAATATAAAAGAAATCTTTAAATATTAATTAATTAAATAAAAAATAATTAAATTAAAATTTAATAAAATAAAATTAATATATATAAATATTTAATTTATAATATTATTATTTTTTAATTTAATCTTTATATTTAATAATTAATAATAAAAATAATTAAAATATAATTATTATAATTATATTATATTATTATATTAAATTAAATTTATTTTTTATAATCTTTTAAAAAAATAATAAAATATTTTAATTAAAATATAATATTAATTTTATAAATAAATAATTATTAAATTAATTAAAATTAATAAACTATTAAATTTTATTAATTAATAAAAAAAGATTATTATTTTAAATAATAATAATTAATAATTAATAAAATTATTTATATTAATAATAATTTTAATAATAAATTAAAAGTAAATATTATAAATAATTATTTAAAAATAATTAATAATTATTAAAAAAATAAATAAAAGAAAAAATTTAAAGAATAAATAATTATTAAAAATTAAAAAAATAGAAAATTCTTTTAATTAAAATAAAATAAAAAAAGATTTTTTTATAAATTTATTAAAATTATATTATATTATTTAAATAAAATTATAATTTAATTTAAAAGTATTTATTATATTTTATTAATTAATAAATATAATTAAGAAAAAATTATAAAAAATTATAAAAAAATATTTTAAAAATTAATTAAAATTAATAATATAAATTAATTAAATTTATAAAACTTTAATAATTATAAATAGATTATATAATAATATAATATTAAAAATAAATATATATTTAAATAATAAAATAATTATTAACTATTTAAAAATAAAGAATAAAGAATTAAAAAAATTATTTAAAAAAATAAATAATTAAAATATTTATTTTATAAAAAATATAAATAATAATATATTAAAATAATAATAAAACTAATAAAATAATATTAAAAATTTAAATTATATTATAAATATCTTTAAAAATAAAAATAATAGAAAATTAAAAAAATATTTTAATTTATTTATATTAATTAATAGTAAAAATTTTATATATAATTAATAAAAAAAATAATTAAAAAATAAATTTAAAGTTAATAATAATTAATTCTTAAATAATAAAGTTAAAATAATATATATAAAAATTTATTTTATAAAATAAATAATTAATTATATATATTTTTATTTAAAAATAAAATATAAAAATAATAAATAAATTTTATTATAAAATATATTAAAATATTTAAATAATATTTATAAAAATTTAAATAAATATATAAAAATAAAAGATAATTTAAAAAAAATATTTAAAAATATTTAAAAATATTTAAAAATATTTAAAAAATTTTATAAAAATTTAATTAAAATTTATTTATATAATAATATTATAAATTATTATTTTCTACTTTTCTTTATTAATTATAATCGTATTAAGATTCTATTATTATATATTTAATATTAATAAATTATATAATTATAATTTTTTCTTTTTTTAATTTAATCTTTTTATATTATAATTAAGTTATACTAGTTATAATCTAATTTAATTCTTTATAATTATTATATTATTATATTAAATTAAGTTCTATTATCACGATTTTAGAAAGATAATATAATATTTTAATTTAATATTTAAAAGTATTAAAATTAAAGATTATAAGTTTATCTAATATCTAAAAGTATTAGGACTAATAATAATAAGAAAAATCTAGTATTTAAAAGTATTAAAACTAA
>MU006117.1:11607-27635 GCA_010093705.1 Patellaria atrata CBS 101060
TTTATCTAATATTTAAAAGTATTAAAATTAATAATAATAAAAGAAACTTAATATTTAAAAATATTAAAATTAAAGATTATAAGTTTATCTAATATTTAAAAGTATTAAAATTAATAATAAATAAATCACTATAAGATAATTAAACTATTAAAAATAATAATATAAGAAAATATTATAAAAGATATTAAATCTATAAATTATCTTATTATAAAGTATAATATTAAATTAAAAGAAAAAAGTATTAAATATAATTAATACTTCTTAAAAGTCGCGCTAGTTAATATATTAATTATAGAGAAAATAATTAAAGAGAATCTTTAAAATATACTATAATAGTATAAGAGTAAATATAAATAATAAAAGTTAAAATATAAAATTACTTTAAATTAAAAATATATTAATAATATTAAAAATATTAAATAAATATTATAAAATAATCTAAATAACTTTATAAAAAAATATTTATAAAATCTATTATAATTAATAGCTTATAAGAAGTAAATAAAAATATTAACTAAGATAATTAAATAGTATTATAAAAAGATAATATAAAAGATAATTATATATAAAGTTAATAAAGAGATTATAAAGAATCTTTAAAATAAGAATTAAATTCTATATAATTAATTAATATAAATATAAATTAATTAGAATTAAACCGACTATACTATAATAGAATATATAATAGAAAGCGTGAGAATTTTAAAAAGTAAAAGCGATAAATCGAGTAAATTTCCCAATTTATTTATATTAATTAATAATAAAGATTTAACTTATTAAATATAGAAAAGCTAATTAATAGATAAACTCGAGTATAATATTAATTAATATCTAATAAATAAAGATTAAGTAATATATATTAAGATAAAAATAGATAGATAATTAGTTAATTAGATATATTTATATTTAAAGTTAAAAATAGAAAATAATAAAACTATTATATTTAAAAATTTATTTAAATTTATTTACTAGATTTATAAAGACTTTAATAGATATTTTAAGGTTAAAGATAAACTAAAAAAGCTAAATTAAAGCTATTTAATAAATTTTATAAAATTTTAGTTAAACTTTATCTATCTAATTATAAAGGCTAAATTATTTAAAGATTAATAAAAAGAAAAGATCTATAAAAAGTTATATAATTCTTTATAATAGATTATAATATTAGATATAATAAATAATAATATTAGTTTTAAAGAGTTCTATTAATAAGTAACGCTTTAAATATAAAATTTAAAGAAGTAAAGTTAAAAGTTAAAAAAACGATAAAAAAAGTAATAAAAATATAAAATTATTAAAATAGCTTTAAATACTATAATAATAAGTAGAACTATAATTTAGCGATTCAATAAAGTTTTAAGTATAATTATTTCTTATAATAATATATTATAATACTAATTCTATATTTTCTATATTAAATATTTAGTTTATTTATAAAAGATCTTTATTAAGTTAGACGCGGAAAAGATCTCTAAACGCTAATTAGTTAAATAGAAGATAATTAAGCTAAAGTTTAATAAAACGAGACTATTATATATAGATATTTAGCCTATAATATTATTATTTCTTAACTTAATCTCTACACTTAATAGTTAATAATAAAGATAGTTAAAATATAATTACTATAACTATACTATATTATTATATTAGATTAAGTTTATCTTTAATAGCCTTTAAAAAGACGATATAATATTCTAACCGAAGCACGATATTAGTTTAGCTAATAAATGATTATTAGATCGATCGAGAATCTATAAATAGCCGAGCTTTACTAGTAATAAAATATCTAATATTTAAAAGTATTAATATCGACGATAATAACGATCTAGTACTTAAAAGAGATTAGGACTAACGAATATAAATTATTTAAAGAAATAAATATTATAGTAAATTAAATAAGATAGTTAAATCTTTAATAATTTTAGTAAAGTAGACGGGTAATAAGCTAATTATAGATTTAGAAATAGAGAGTAATATTAAATTAAAAGAAAAAGAAAAAATATACTAATATAGATTAACGCTAAAAATAATCGATTAATAGATTATTAACGATATCTTAAAAGTAAATCTATAGAATCTACTAAAAGAAATCCCCGGAATAATAAAAGAAAGAAAGTCTTTTAAATATACTATTATTATAAATAATTAAAACGTTAATATAATCGATAAAACGAAGGAATAGATAGTTAAAAACCTAGATTAATTCGTAATAAAGTATCTCTATATAAGAGCGAAGCTTATAACTCGAGAGATATAACTCGAAAAAATAGTAAACCTTATTAATAAGATAATACCCGATTTATAGCTAAAGCTATAAGTATACTAAACGAATAAAGAAGCTATAGAACGCCTTTAGAATAAAATCGATAATTTAAAAAAGTAAACTAAGTAGTCTAAACTAGATTAAAGAAGTATCTAGTTTAACGATAAATTTAATAATAAAGAATTATTAGCACTATATAGTCGTAATAACTAAGCTAGAATAGTCGACTTAATTAAAAACTTTAAAAGTAAAGGCGACGATAAAATAAAGAAGTTCTCTAATTTATTAGAACTAATTAATAGTAAAAAGCTAATCTATAAAAAGTGAAAGAGTAAGATAAATAATAAGCTCTATATTAATAACGATTAGTTCTAAGATAAAAGAGCGAAGACTATCTATATTAAGATATAAATTAGTGACGAGGTAACTAAATATATATACTCTTTCTTAGAATCGGAGAAGAACGATATAATCTTAATAAGGTTAATAAGATTTCTAGACTAAATCTATAAGAATTTAAATAAACGACTAAAAGCTAAAAATAAACTAAAGAAGTTAAAATAAGATTATTTAGCGGACTTTTTAAAGTTCTAGTTTATATTTATCTAACTAGTTAATAAAGCTAGATTATTATATAATTAGTGGAAAAAGGAACTCTACGATAGACTTTATAATAGTTTAAGGCTAATAATAGCGGAAGCTATAGATAATAATAAAATTAACTTCTAAAAGTACTATAGTAAAGCCACGATATAGACACGAGAGCTAGAAAGATTAGATAAAGCTAGTAAGGCCTATAGAGAGAGTTAAAAGCGTGGTAAATCGACTAGAATAACTTCTATCTTAATAATAATAAATAGAACTTTATACTAATTAGGAAATAGAGGAATCACTTCACTTATAATATTATAAGTGACGGAGTAAACTATAATTATTTAGAAGTTTATAGATAACTACTTTAACTACGGTAAGGCTAGATATAGAGCGTTAGAATACCGGGGACTAAAGAAAATAACCGAAGTAAAGTTAGTCTAAAAAGATAAGTATTAAAACTTAAAGTCTAATTTAAGGTTAAATTTAGAAAACGAGAAACCCTAAGTAGAGACTTTATATTAAGGTTAATAGTAGAAGTATTAATAATACCGATTAGCGATCCGGTATTAGAAAAGCCATTCACGATACCGTGCCGAATCTCGAAGAATAGAATTATAATATAGCTTAAGGCCCTAATCGATACTAAAGCTTAAGAGTATACCTTACTAAATAAAAGATAGCTACCCGCTCTAAAATAACGCCTCGGAATCGAAGTTAGAAAGATAGACTAGGAGATTAAAGTTAATACCTTTAATAATTTAAAGATAATACTAATTAATTAAGTACTTAAGGCGAGCCTTATAATTAGAGGACGAAGGTGATTAATACCGATTATAGTAACGAATACGGGTTATAATAATATATTTATAAGTAAGAAGTGATTCTTTAAGACTAATAACTTATCTAATTATAAATATTATCGGATTATTTAACCGAAATAGACTACTATAGTTAAAGACTAGTAATAAAATATCGTGATTCTAAAGAGCGAGTTATAAATTTAAACTAACTTATAGTATTAATTCAATATAGAATAACGAGATAAAGCTATCGATAAACGAGAATATAACCGATAGAAAATATTAGTTAACTAAAAAAGAAAACTATAACTATTTTAATAGAAATAATCGAGTTTATAGATTAAGAATATTAGCTTCGATCTCTAAAAGATAAAATTAGAACTATTAGACTTAATAGAGAAAAAGATACTAAAACTCTTTAAAAAGTCGAAGCTAAAGCTAAATAAACGGGTTAATATTACCGGGATCTATATAAATATCTATTTAGTTAATAGAGAAAACTATCTAAGGAATATAAAGCGTAAAGATATTATTATAAATACTATAAGTCTATATAAGATTAACTTCTTAATATAAGATTAACTCTCGGAAGACGAAAACTCTCTAGATAAAGACGAAAACGTTTATAAAATAATAATTTACGAAAAGTTACTTAAGAAATACTATTATTTAGTCTATATATTCTCGAAATCTATATCTAATAAGCTATCACCGCTTAAAGAAGGTGTAGATCACGATATAGTACTAGACTAAAATAGTAATCTTATTACTAATCCCTTATATAATATACTTATCGAACACTTATAGCTAGTAAAAGACTATCTAAAGAAGCACCTTTAGAAGAGATTTATCGTTTTAAACGAGATATTATACGCGTCTCTAATATTATTCGCTAAGAAGTTAGGAGGAGGTTAGAGATTCTACGTTAATTATAGAAAGCTAAATAGTATTATTAAGAAAGATAAGTATCCGTTACCCCTAATTAAAGAAACACTAGCGCGTCTTTAACGAGTAAAGATATTTACGAAACTTAATATAAGATAAATATTCTACTAAATTTAGATAAAGAAGTTAACCGAAGATCTTACTATCTTTTAAACGAGATATAGATCGTTTAAATATAAAATACTATCTTTTAAGTTATATAATAGTCTAGTTTTATTTTAACGATTTATTAATAAGGCGCTCTTTTAATATTTAAATAACTTCTATATAGTATATATTAACGATATATTAATCTACTTTAAGTGCCTACTAGAGCACTAGACCTATATCGCGAAAGTGCTAAAAGCACTAGCTAAGACCGGCCTATAAACCGATATTAAGAAAAGCGAGTTCCACGTAATAAAAACGAAGTTCCTCGGCTTTATTATTAGTACCGACGGAATAGCGATAGATCTAGAAAAGACTAAAATAGTTTAAAATTAAAAGTTATTAATAAATATAAAGAGAATCTTATTATTTAATAAATTCTATAATTTCTACTAGAAGTTTCTAGAGAAATTTAGACGAGTTATACGACTATTAACGATATAGATATAAAAAGGGGTTTAGAAACCACTTAAGTAAAAAGAAGAAGAGGTATTTAAGAAAGTAAAAGAGCTAATTCTATTAAATTAAATATTAACGTATTATAACTCTCTACTTAAGACGAAAGTTAAGTCTAACTATAGTAACGGGGTTATTATAATAGTTATATTATAGCTTTATAGATATATTTAAAGGCTAATTACCTTCTAGACTAAGATATTATCGAAAATAAAACTAAGGTATAAAATTCACGATAAAGAAATACTAGCCGTAATAAAAGTATTAGCTAAGTGGAGAAGTATACTAGTAAAGTTATAATAAGTTCCCTTCACTATAATTATTAACTATAGAGTATTAGAATATTTCACTATAAAATAATTACTTAATATTAGATAAGCTCGATAAAGTAAAACTCTCTCTAATTTCTATTTTCGAATTATATATCGGCCTAGAGCCTAAAATGTCGTGATAAATATATTCTTCTATAAATAAGAAGATCTAAAGATAATAAAAGATAAAGATATTATAATATAAATCTAAGTGCTAATTAACCTAAATATAACGATAATATCTTTTTAACTCTTAATAAAATAATAACTACTACCTAAGAAGATATTTTAGAGTAGTAAGAAATATATAATCTTTAAAGAGAAGGCGGTAGAAAAATACGCTCTAAAGTTAGGACTCGAGACCTAGATAGCGATAACCGAGATAATAATAGTCGAGTCTTTATAGGAGATAGAGGGAGCTAAAGCTTAGGACTAAGAGTCTATAATAATTAAAACTTTAAAAGAAAGAAATAATATATTAAAGAAATATATTAACCTTAATCTTAACTTTAGGCCGGGGCCTATACTTATTCACTTTATAATTCCCACTATAACTAAAAAAGAAAAGGAAGTTAAGTATAAGATAGAAGAAAGGGAAGATATATTTATAAATTTAAAGTAATATATTTAAAATAAGCCTAATCGGAAATAAGAGCCGCTAATAATATATTTATTAATAGATTAAATATTAGAAGTAAACTAGAAATATAACTCTCTATTAATATACTAAAAGTAAGTTAAAGCTAAAAAGAGGTATTAGAAACTATAAAATAATCTACTCGTTAGATTTAATAAACTTATAGTCCTAGATATAGATAATCTTAGAATATATCTAATATAAGACGTATATAACGCACTAATTATAGAATATCTAGGAATTAAGAAGATAAAAGAACTAATTTAAACGCGATACTACTAATTTAAATTAGTAGCTAATATAAATAGATATATCTAGAACTATTATATCTATTATCGAATATATATATTAAGAGATAAAATCCCTAGTTTACTAAAATCACTACTAATTAAAGATAGATATTAGTAATATATTACCTTCGACTTTAAATTATTCTCTAAGGATACGCACGGATTCGAAATAGCGTTTATAGTAGTAGATCGACTAGAAAAGAGAGCGATCTCACTCCTCTATACTAAAGATATCTCGGCTAAAGTAGCCGTAAAGCTATACTATAAATATATATAGCGAATATACGGTATATTAAAGATAATAATATTAGACTATAGTCTATAGTTTATTTCTATATTTATAGATAAGCTTTATAAACTAATAAAAGTGAAATAGAAACTATTTATAGCTTACTATTCGTAGACGAATAGAGATACGAAAATTATTAATTAGTATATAAATCTATAACTCTAGCCCTTTATAAATTACTATTAAAGTAATTAGTTAGAGCTATTATCTATAATAGACTTTACCTAGGCTATATTAGTCTATAAATCGATAGATATTTCCCCTTATAAGTTAGAATTTAGTTACTAACCACGAATATATTTCGACTAGTAAGAGCGGATAGATCTTAATATATATAAGATAGTCTAAGAAAAGATAAATAGAGAGAAAGCTTAACTATTCGCGAAATATACTTACGACGTTATTAAATAGGCGAGGAATAATCTAGAAAAGGTATAAATAATATAGATAAAATTAGCTAATAAGTATTAGAGAGAACTAGACTTTAAATTAGGAGACTACGTCTTTATCTTATATAAAGGCTAGATATTAGATAAGCCGAGTGTTAAACTAGACTATTAGAACGTAAGTCTATATAAGATAATAGAAATAAAAAGACACTTTTATATAATCGGCTTACTTATTAATATAAAGATATCGAACGTATTCTATATAAATAGGCTTCGTAAAGCATCGATAGACCCGTTACCCGAATAACGGCTAGAACTACCACCGCTGATCGAAATAGACGGCGAGCCTAAATATAAAGTAAATAAGATTCTAGTAAGCCGTATCTCTCGCGGTAAGTTATAGTATAAAGTAAATTAGATTGAATATAACTTTAACGAGATATAGTATCCGGCTCGTAACTTTATTAGAGCACCGTATAAGCTCGAAGAATTTTATAATTAAAGACTAGCCGACGCCGAATTACTAGTCTAACTTAAAGAATAGCTCTAAGCCTTTAAATTTAAGATAAAAGTAAAACTATACGATAATAATAATATAGCTAAAAAGAAGGGGTCTATATAGATTTTAAGATATCGTAAATAGATAATAGATCGCGTTATAAAACGCTGCTAATATTACTACGGAAATCGGGGCCGATTTCTATTATTAAGAGGAGGATAATATAACGACGTATTACGATACTAATCCCGTATTTCCTATACTAAGTATTTAGTTTATTTATAAAAGATCTTTACCGGGTCGGACGCGGAAAAGATCTTTAAGCGCTAATTAGTTAAATAGAAGATAATTAGGCTAAGACTTAGTAAGACGGGACTATTATATATAGATATTTAGCTCACGATATTATTATTCCTTAACTTAATCTCTATATTTAATAGTTAGTAATAAAGATAGTTAAAATACGATTATTATAGCTATATTATATTATTACACTTCTCTATAATAATTAATAGACTAAAATATTATAATAGTTCGAAAGTTTATAGGAAATTATTTTAATTATAATAAGCTAAAATACTAATCGGTTAATTACTAAATATAAAAAAAGATAACCGAGGTTAAATCGATTTAAATAAAGTAAAATAAGTTAAACTAGAAATTAGAATTAAAAAATAAGAAATTTTAAGTAAAGACTTTACTTTAAAATTATTAATAAAAGTATTAAAAGTACTAATAAATAATTTAATTATAAAGAAATCTTTTATTATATTATATTAAATATTAAGAAATAAAATTATAATATAACTTAAAACTTTAATTAATATAAAAGCCTAAAAGTATACCTTTTTAAATAAAAAGTAATTATTTATATTAAAATAATAATTAAGTATTAAGTTAAAGAAGATACTATATATTAATATAAAAGATTTTAATAACTTAATAGTAAAATTAATTAATAAGATAGTTAAAGTTAATTTTATATTTATTAATAGACGATAGAAAATCCTTATTTTAATAATTAATATAGATTATATTAATATATTAATTAAAAGAGAGTAATTCTTAAAAATAGGCGATTTATTAAACTATAAATATAATATAATCTTTTAATTATTATAAGTTATAGCGATTAAGAACTAATAATAAAATATTATAATATTAAAGAGAAAATTATAGATTATAATAGATTTAATCTATTAAGTTAATATAGAATAAAGAGATAAAGTATTTAATAAATAAAAGACGTAATATTTAAAGATTAAAACTAAATAAAAGGAAAAGTCTATACTATTTAAATAAAAATAATCGAGATTATAAAAATAAAAACTAAATTCGAGTATATAAAAAATAAAAATAAAGCTATCGAATATAATAGAAAAAGAGATCTTAAAGCTTTTAAAGAAATTAAAAATAGATTAATATATTAATATATTTAGAATAAAGTTAAATATTTATATAATTAATATTAAAGATTATTTATAAAATATTTAAAGACTAGATATAATTATTAAAGTTATAAATTTATATAAAATTAATTCTTTAATTTAAGATAAATTTAAGAAAGATAAAAATCTATTATTAAATAATAAAAAAGAATTTAAGGCGATAATATTAAAAAAATTATTTATAAAGTATTATTATCTCTCTTATATATTTTTAAAGTATATATTAGACTAACTATTTTTCTATTAAGAGGAAATTAATTATAATATTATATTAAAGTAAAATAATAATCTAATAATAAGTCTATTATATAATATACTAATCGAGTATCTTTAATTAGTAAAGAATTATTTAAAAAAGTATCTTTAAAAAGAATTTATCGAGTTAAGTAAAGTATTATATATATCTTTAATATTATTTATTAAGAAGTTAAGTAGTAGTTAAAAATTCTATATAAATTACTAAAAGTTTAATAGTATTATTAAAAAAGATAAATATCTATTATTATTTATAAAAAAGATATTAATCTAGCTATAATATATAAAAATATTTATAAAACTTAATATATAATAAATATTTTATTAAATATAAATAATAGAGTTAATTAAAGATTTTATTATATTTTAAATCTAATATAACTTCTTTAAATATAAGATATTACTATTTAGTTTATATAATAGTCCCGCCTCTTTTTAATAATTTATTAATAAAGCTCTCTTTAAATATTTAAATAACTTTTATATAATTTATATAGATAATATTCTAATCTATTTTATATATTTAATAAAGTATAAAACGCACGTTATTAAAATATTAGAAGTATTAGTTAAAGTTAATCTATAAGCTAATATTAAAAAGAGTAAATTTTATATAATTAAAATAAAATTTTTTAGATTTATTATTAATATAAATAGTCTAATTATAGACTTAAAAAAAATAGAAATAATCTAAAATTAATAATTATTAATAAATATTAAAGATATATAATCTTTTATTAAATTTTATAACTTTTATTAGAAGTTTCTCGATAAGTTTAAATGAGTAATATAGTTACTAATAAGTTATATTAAAAAAGGAGTATCTTAATAACCGCTTAAGTTAAAAGAATATAAGGTCTTTAAAAGAGTAAAATAATTAATATTATTAAATTAAATAATAATATATTATAGCCCCTTACTAGAAATTAAAGTTAAATTAAATTATAACGATAAAGTAATAACTATAGCTATTTTATAGAAGTATAATAATAAGTAAAGGCTTATTATCTTTTAAATTAAAATATTCTTAAAGTCTAAATTAAGATATAAGATTTATAATAAAAAAATACTTACTATTATAAAAGTATTAATTAAATAGAAAAATATATTAATAGAATTATAGTTAATATCTTTTATTATTATTATTAACTATTAAATTTTAAAGTATTTTATAATAAAATAATTACTTAATATATAGTAAATTTATTAAAGCGAGGCTTTAATTAACTTTTATTTCTAGATTAAATATCGACTTAAAGTAAAGAATATAGTTATTAATATTTTATCTTAAAAATAAGAGGATCTTAAAATAATTAAAAAGAAAGATATCGCTATATAAACTTAGATACTATTTTATCTATAAATAATAATAATTATAAGTTATCTCTTTATAAGATTTAGTTAAACTTATACTTATACTTTTATTATATTTAAAGGTACCTTAATTAAACTCTTAATATCTTCTATTATAATAATAAAATTAATAAGATATATATCTAGGAAAGAAGAAGATATAATTAAATTAATTATATTAAATTAAAGTTAGATAAATATTATATTTAATTTACTTTAATCTAGCTCGGGAAATTATAGAACTAGAAAAGAGGAAAGAAAAGAATTTAGAACTATTATAGATTAATTAGAACTTAATATAAAGAAGAATAATTCTAAATTATATAAATAATTAACTTTAAAGTTTTAAAAAATACTAATAAAATAACTATTATTAATTAAACTTATCGATAAGATTATTTAAAAGAATAGAATATATAAATTATTAACTTTCTTTTAAAAGTAAACTAAGATATAAGAAAAGTATTAAAATATTTATAAAGACTTATTACTATAGTTTAACTAATTAATAGTACTAGACGTTAATAATCTTTATATATATCTACTTCGAGATATCTATAATACTTTAGTAATTAGGTATTTAGAAGTATAAAAAATAAAAAATCTAATTAAAAATTAATATTATTAATTAAGCCTAATAGTTAATATAGAGAGATATATATAAAACTATTATATATACTATTAAATATACGTGTTAAAAGATAAAGCTTTAGGCTTACTAAAATCTTTATTAATTAAAGATAAATACTAATAATATATAATATTTAACTTTAAGTTATTTTTAAAGAATAAATATAGATTTAAAATAATTTTTATTATTATTATTAGACTTAAAAAATAAACTATCTTTATATCTTATAAATAAGATATATCCGCTAAATTAGTAATTAAGCTATATTAGAAATATATATAGAGAATATATAGTATATTTAAAATAATAATATTTAATTAAAGACTTTAATTTATTTTAATATTTATAGATAAACTATATAAATTAATAAAAGTTAAATAAAAACTATCTATAATATATTACTTTTAGATAAATAGTAATATAGAGATTATAAATTAATATATTAATTTAAGATTATATCTCTTTATAAACTATTATTAAGACGATTAATTAAAATTAATATTAGTTATAAACTTTATCTTAATAATATTAATCTATAAATTAATAAGTATTTTACTATATAAATTAGAATTTAGATATAAACTATAAATATATTTTAATTAATATAAACGTATTAACTTAGATAATTATAAGACTATTAAGAATTATATAAATTAAGAAGAGATATAATAGTTTATAAAATAAACTTATAATATTATTAAATAAATTAAAAGGAACTTAATTTAAATATAAATAATATAAATTAAAGTAGTTAATAAGTACTATTAAAAGCTAAATTTTAAGCTAGGCGATTATATTTTTATTATTTAGAAGGATTAAATTTCGGATAAATTAAGTATTAAACTAAATTATTAAAATATTAAACTATATAAAATTATTAATATAAAGAGATACTTTTATATAGTAAATTTACTATCTAATATAAAGATATCGAATATATTTTACGTGGATAAATTAAGAAAGGTTATTATAAATTTATTTTTAAACTAATAATTAAAATTACCCCTATTAATTAAGATTAACGGGAAATCGGAGTATAAAGTTAATAAGATATTAATTAACTATATTATATAAGGTTAATTATAATATAAAATAAACTAGATAAATTATAATTTTAATAATATATAATATTTAGCTCTAAATTTTATCGAAGCCCTATATAAAATAAAGAAGTTTTATAATAAGAGACTATTAAACGCTAAATCTTTAATTTAATTAAATATATAATTTAAAGTTTATTAGATTAATAATTATAAATTAGAACTATATCTAGATAATAATAAAGTTAAAAAGAAAGGTCTAACTTAAATTTAAAGATATTAAAAGTAAGTATAAATAAAATAAATATTATTATAAAAATTTATAATTAATTAATAATTTCTACTTTTAGAGAAGGGAATAGTATAATAATATTATAGATTATTATTTTCTATTTTCCTTTATTAATAATAGTTATATTAAAGTTCTATTACTATATATTTAATATTAGTAAATTATATAATTATAACTTCTTCTTTTTTTAACTTAATCTTTTTATATTATAGTTAAATTATATTAGTTATAATTTAATTCGATTCTTTATAACTATTATATCGTTATATTTTAATTTATTTAATTTATTATTAAAATTAAAATATTATAAAATTAATAAAAAAATAAAATTTATAAAAAATTTTATATTAATTTAAAAGATAAAATAATATAAAAATATATAAATAATTATATTAACTTTAAAAAATATTATTAAATAATAATAATAATAATTTATAATTTAAAGAAAAAAAATAAAAAAATAAAAAAATAATAAAATTTAATTAAAAATATATATTAAAATTAAAATAATAATAATATTATTATTATTTTAAAAACTATTATAATAATAATATTTAAATTAAATATATTTATAATAATTTAATAAATTAAAATAATAATAATATATAAATTTCTAAAAAAATATTTTAATTATAATAAAATAAATTATTAAAAGATAAATTATAAATTATTAAAAAAAAATAATTAAATTTAAAATAATTTAAAAAAATAAAATTAAGTTAATTATTTTATTAAATAATAATTAAAAATTAGAAAATAATAAATTTTAAATAAATATTTTATATTAAAATAAATAATATTTATAATATTTATAATATTTATAATTATAATAATATAATATAATTATAGTAATTATATTTTAACTATCTTTATTACTAATTACTAAGTATAAAGATTAAGTTAAGGAATAATTATATTATAAACTAAATACTCGCTTATAATAGTCCCGCCTTATTAAGCCTTAGCCCGACTATCTTCCGTTTAACTAATTATAGCCACGAGATCTCTTCCGCGTCCGAGCCGGCTAAGACCTCGTATAAACTCACTAAATATAGGAATAAGACTAGTATCGTGATAAGTCGTTATATTACCTCCCCTCTAATAATAGAAATCGGCCTCGATTTTTATAATAACGTTAGTAGCGTTCTATAACTCGATTTATTATCTATTTATAATATCTTAAAATCTATATAGGCCCCTTCTTTTTAACTATATTATTATCGTCGTGCGGCTCTACTTCTATCTCGAATTTAAAGGCTTAGAGCTATTCTTTAAGTTAGACTAGTGGTCTAGCGTTAACTAGTCTTTAATCGTGAAATTCTTCGAGCTTATACGGTGCTCCGATAAAGTTACGAGCCGGATACTACGTCTTATTAAGGTTATATCCGATTTAACTTACTTTATACTATAACTTACCGTGAGAGATATAGCTTACTAGGATCTTATCTATTTTATATTCGGGCTTACTATCTATTTCGATCGGCGGTAATAGTTCTAGCCGTTATCCGGATAATAGATCTATCGGTGTTTTATAAAGTCTATCTACGTGGAATACGTTTAATATCTTTATATTAATAGATAAGTCGATTATATAAAAGTGTTTCTTTATTTTTATTATTTTATATAGACCTATATTTTAATAGTTTAGTTTAATACTTAATCTATCTAATATCTAATCTTTATATAAGATAAAGATATAGTCTTCTAGTCTAAAATCTAGTTTTCTCTAATACTTATTAACCGACTTTATCTATATTATCTATATTTTTTCTAGGTTATTCCTCGCCTATTTAATAGCGTCGTGGATATATTTCGTGAATAGTTAAGTTTCCTCTCTACTTATCTTTTCTTAGATTATCTTATATATATTAAGCTCTATCTACTTTTACTAATCGAAATATATTCGTGGTTAGTAACTAAATTCTAACTCGTAAGGGGAAATGCTTATCGATTTATAGACTAACGTGGTCTAGATAAAGTCCACTATAGATAATAATTCTAACTAATTACTTTAATAATAGTTTACGAAGAGTTAAAATTATAGGTCTATATACTAATTAATAATCTCTATTCCTCTATTTATTTATAAGTGGTAAGCTATAAATAGCTTCTATTTCACTTTTATTAGTTTATAAAGTTCGTCCGTAAACGCGGATATAAACTATAGGCTATAATCTAATATCGCTATTTCCGATATACTATATATTCGCTATATATATTTATAGTATAGCTTTATAGCTATCTTAACTAAGATATCTTTAATATAAGGAAACGAGATTACTCTCTTTCCTAGTTAATCTACTACTACGAATACTATTTCGAAATCATGTATATCTTTAGGGAACGATTTAAAGTCGAAAGAGATATATTACTAATATCTATCTCCTATCGGTAGTGATTTTAGTAAATTAGGGGTTTTATCTCTTAGTATATACGTTTAGCGATAAGTGTAATAGTTCCGGACGTATCTTTTTACGTCGACTACTAAGTCGGGCTAATAATATCGTGCTTAGATTAACTTTCTTATTTTCTTTATTCCTAGATATCCTATAACTAACGCGTTATATACGTCTTATATTAGATACGTTTTAAGGTTATTTACGTCTAGAACTATAAGCCTACTAAATTTAATAAATAGATTATTTTATAGTTTCTAATATCTTTTCTTAGCTTCGATTTACTTTCGATATATCGATAAAGAGTTATACTTCCTATTTACTTCTAAGATCTAGTCTATTAATAGATATATTACTAATAGTTTCTAGTTCCGACTAAACTTATTTTAAATATACCACTTTAAATTTATAGATATATCCTCTCTTTCTTCCTCTTAAAACCTAACCTTCTTTTCTTCTTTAGTGGTGGGAATTATAGAGTAAATAGGTATTAGCCCCGGTCTAGGGCTAAGGTTAATATACTTCTTTAGTATATTATCTCTCTTTTTTAGAGTTTTAGCTATCTTAAGCCCTAGGTCCTAAGCTTCGACTCCCTCCGTCTCCTATATTAGCGAAGGCTTAGTTATCGCCACCTTAGCTATTATAACCCGGGCCCCGGGTTTTAAGTTTAAGGCGTACTTCTCTACCGTCTTTCTATTATAACGGGAGTCTATACTTATCGAGATAGAACTAGATAAGCCTAGAAACGCGCCTAGCTTCTCACTTAACGTGGTTAACTATAAAGGTAAGTTTAGCAAAGTGATAGGATACGTATAATAAAGGCACTTTAAGTTGACGATATAACTTGCTGACTCCTTGACTTCGGGTAATGCTCACGATGAGACAAGACGTACTGTATGGAAACAGTGTGACAAGTGAAGTCAAGTTTAAAACCGTAACATCCAAATCTATAGGTAAGATTGATGGTAAGAATAACTACGAAGAATCTAAATA
>MU006117.1:28395-63718 GCA_010093705.1 Patellaria atrata CBS 101060
ATCGAGGAACTTGAGGCTTTGGAGCGAGCAGCCGAAGGGCAGCGAGCTTCCTCGGTCGCTCCTTCTTCCTCCGCTGTCGTGTCTCCCTCTGGTTAGTCTGGTTTGGATTTTTCTGCCCTCGAGGGTCTGGAATTCCCTGGTTTTGGCGATGAAACTGTTCAAGTTTCTAATCGCAATTCGTCAAGTGTTTGAGTGGTTCCCACGTGTTATCTACGTGTTCGTAGCCTTTCCATTTTACTAAATACTTGTACTGACTATCCACTCGTTGTAGGTCTAAGATTCGTTCTACCTCGTAGATATCTTCTTCCTCGAGTTCTATGGGTCGTGTTTGGAGTTTGGCATTAGCAGGTGCTAGTTCTAGGAGTGATACGTGGAAAACTGGGTGTATCTTCATTCCTTATGGTAATTCCAACTCATAATTGACTTTTCCTTTAACCTGTTTGATTCTAAAGGGGCCGATTTTCTTGTGGTCTAGTTTCTTGTTAGGTCTTTTTGTTTTGAGGTTTTTCTATAACAAGTAAACTTTGTCCCCCCTTTTAAAGGTCGGTTCCAGCGACCTATGCTGATTACTATACTTCGCAGCCCTTATCGTCTGGAAAGCTATGTCTCGTGATAGCTGTGCGTGCAATTCCTTAATTTGCTCGACTTTTAATGTTGCTTCTTATGAAATACTTTGAACCGTTCTCGGCTCTCGATATGCTTCTGGTTCAAAACCATAGTTCGCATAGAAGGGTGAAACCTTCGTGGTATCGGATTTCGCGCTATTATGTGCGAATTGTGCTATTAGTAGCAGCTCTACCCAGTTATTTTGCTGGTAATTCACATAATTGCGTAAGTATTGCTCTAGAGATTGATTTATTCTCTTAGTTTAGCCATCTGTTTATGGGTGGAAGCTCGTTGATAGCTTATGGTTTACCCCTAGACTTTATACTAGAGTTTGCCAAAACGCTGATTTGAACAGTTTATCTCTATCTAAGATAATCTCTCTCGGCATCTGGTGATTTGCTAGCACTGTTTTCATCACTAATGCTACTGCTTGTGGTGCTGTCATCGTCGTCTTTACTGGTATGAAGTAGGTGAACTTTGTTAGTCGCTCCACGATAACCAATATCGCGTCATACTCTACTCCTGTTGCTGGATCTTTGGATCCTGGTAGACCTGTGATGAAGTCCATTATTATTGAGTCCCATGCTCGCTTTGGTGGCTCAATGTGTTACATCTGTCTATAAGGTGTATACTTTGCACTCTTATTCCGTGCGTAGTTATTACACTCTGAGATGACTTGCTTTACTGTACCTCTTACCCCTGGAAAGTAGTAGTTCCTTAGGATCCTTTCCAAGGTTTTGTCAATGCCTTGGTGACCATGTGCTGGTGCTTCATGGATCTCTTTGGTAAGAGTCTTTCGTAGTGTCATTAGCATATATACGAGCCCGTCGTATAGCCATGTTCCTTAAGCTGTTTATGTTACTCTAGGGTCGCTACCCTTTCGAAACTCCTCTATCATGCTGTCCTTCTGATAGGCATCACGAATTTATTGTTCTCTCGTGGATTCGATTATTAGCATTGTAGCTAATCTTGGCTAATTGTAGGTGATCGCGTTATTTTCTTTCTTCAGTACCGCGTTATATACCGGTTTTATTCCTTCTAGGTAGTCGGATCTTCTACTTATAGTATCGGCTAGTTTGTTTTCGACTCCTAGTCTATGAAATATTTTGAAGTTAAAGGATACGAGTGTTTCCGCCCACCTTACTTGTCTTCGATTCAACTTCTTTATCGTGAGGAAGTTTGTTAGGTTTTGGTGATCTAACCAAACTTTTACAGTGTACTTGGGTCCTTCAAGGTATAACCTCCACTGTTCGAATGCGTCGACAATCGCTAATAATTCCTTGTCGTGCATATCGTAGTTCAGCTCTACGGCCGTGAACTTTCGCGAATGAAAGGCTACTAGATGTAATCGTCCTTTCTCATCTAGCTGACTTATATATGCACCTAGTGCATAATTAGATACGTTAGTCTCTAGCACTATCGGTTTCTCTAGGTCAAATATGACTAAGATAGGTGCTATAGTGAACTTCTTCTTAAGTTCGTCGAATACTTCCTATACCTTCTCTATCCAAATAAAGGTATTTTCCTTCTTTATTAACTCTGACAGCGGCGTTATTACCTTCGAGTACCCCTGGATGAACTTTCTATAGTAGTTCGCGAAACCTAAAAACGATTGTACATCTTTTACGTTTTTCGGTGTTGGCCAATCTTGGATTACGGCTATCTTTTTTAGGTCTGCTCGTATGCCTTCAGTGGTAACGATAAAGCCTAGGAATTCCGTTTCTTTAATATGGAATTCACACTTATCTAGGTGTACTAGGAGTCTCTTTTCTCGTAGTTTCGTCAATACTTTCTTCACGTGCTCCCTATACTCTTCGAATGTTCCGTTCGTGTACACTAGCATATTATCTAGGTAAGCAGTTATAAATACGTCCAAATACTCTCTTAGTGTATAATTAATCACTGCTTAGAACGTTGCTAGGGCGTTGGTTAAGCCGAACGGTATCACTATATATTCGTATAGTCCGAACCTCGTTCTTATGGCTGTCTTCCATTCTTCGCCTTCTTTCATTCTGATTCGATAGTAACCGTCCCGGATATCGAATTTCGTAAACCATTTTGCTCCTTATAACCTATCCTGGATTTCTAAGATCAAGGGTAATAGGTATCTATTCTTGACCGTGGCATCGTTTAGCTATCTATAGTCGATATATAATCTCAGCTTACCATTCTTCTTTGGTACAAATAGAATCGGTGAAGCTATCGGGCTTTCGCTAGGTCGTATATATCCCTTTTCTAAGTTGGTGCGGATATATTCTTCGAGTGCTTTATGTTATTCTCTTATTAACGGGTAAATTGGACCGGGTCGTAGTTTCGCACCCTCCTTCAGCACTATTTCATGATCCCACGTCTAGTGATCTGGAAGTATAGTCGCTATATCTTCCTTAAATCTTTGAACTCGCTATACTCTTCGGGTATCTTAGGTTCTTCGGAAACCTTCTCGGCGTTTACTTTCCTAAGCTATACTACTCCTACGCTCTTGGGTTTATTTCTACAGATCTTTATTATCTTGTAGTGCGAAATACGTCCTACGGATATACTAGCGTCCGTCTATTTAGTACGTCTCGTTCGCTTAACTCTATTCTTCCGTGAGGTGTCTCGGTTAATCTAGATACTTCTCGTCTTCTAGTTAATATCTAGGTTCACTATTTATAACTAGTCCATCCCTAGAATCATATCTATATCTCCTAGGTCGGTTATAGGGATGCGCTGAGTAGTTACCTTCCCTTATACGTTGACTTCTACTAGTATAGTCCTAAAGTTGATTAGACCTCGTCTATATCCTGTTCCTTCGCCATTTCCTAGTCGCAACGGGACTGGATTTTCAAGTTTCGTGTAAGGTATACTTTTCTTTTCTACCCATCGGGGTGAGATGAACGAATCGGTGGCGCCACTATCAACTAGCGCTGTCGTTCTCTTACCATATATGGTAACATCTACCTAAAGCGTTCTATCATTGCTTCGTAGGGTCTTAAGGAACTTAGGAGCTATACTTCTCGATCGTTCCTATCTCGAGTGGCTTAGTAGTTTTTTGCATAGCCATGCGCTGGGCAACCGGGTTCTATACACTCAGTCTAGTGTAGTCTGTCGTGTCTATCGTAATACGGGCCTTTGCGGTGTTCTTCGCATTCGAGCTCTCGACACTCTCTCTTAATAATTGCGTCGTGGCTAGGGTTGCTTTTGATTCCTGCTCTCCACCTCTGTGCTATATAATAGTCACACTACATGCCTCTCATTGCGCATTGTCCGAAGTCTTGTGTATCACACTTAGTAACGTGTTCGGGTACTTCTTTATCGTTTTAGAGTACTTTTGTCTCCCACGGGAATACTTTTCCTTTATAGAACTCTTCTTCTAATCCTCTATAGTACTAGCAATCCGTGCTATGTTCGTAGTCTTCCCACGTTGTTACTATACATCCTATATGGATTAGTGTCTAATAGTGTCGCCTACACCTAAACTTGTCCGTGCAGTCGAAACTATCGTACTTTCCACAATCGCCTATTGGTGGTTTGAGTTCTTGATTCTTTTCAGTTTTTCTTGTTTCATCTTCGTGGGTTTTACATCCTTTCACCTAGCATTCGCCTTCAGGTAAGTGTATATAAGTAGGATCTCGATCCCTAAACTTCGCTATAGCCTTCTACTATTTATGGTATAAGTAGTTATCCTCTTTACATTGTATCCATCGAAAGGCTAAATAGTCTTCTACCCTCGGTGTAAGGTTCACTTGTTGTTCTTCGACGGTCGCGTCGGCACTGGATTCGGGTTCGATCGGTTCCCAATCTCGGAACTCTTGTTCGAGCCGTTATTGTTGTTCTATAATCCGGTACGTGAAGCTTGGTCCGTTAGATGTTTGTACTCTGATTCTCTAACCTTGATTCTGTGCTGGGCATTCTGATGCTGTGTGTGTATATATGTTTCCACACGCCTAACATTGTTGGTTGTCTAAACGTTGTCGGAGTGTTTCTTCCTCTAGCCAGTTTCCTACTGTTGGGAACGGCGTTGGTGGCCTACTCACCCCCGTCTAGTATGGTAGCGGCATTTCCTTAATCTCTTCCTCTTCAAGCGATGAGACTGGTGATGGTGGTGTTAGGTGCATGACTCTAAGTTGTATACGTCGGTTGTGTCGCGAGGATGGTTGCGTCTTCTATGGGCAGTCTTTCTTGAAATGTCCCACTTCTCCGCATTGTAGGCATGCTCTATTCGTAAAGCGTTCTTTTTCTTCTTAGGTGAACTGTCGTTGTTTCTTTGACTTCTTTTGTTTTGTTTGTTGTAGTCGGTCGAGGTCCATCGGGTCCCCCTAATCTTGTCTATTCGTGGCCCTTATTACCTTCTTTCTGTATCCAACCACAACATTCTTCCGTCCTCCCTTTTCCTGTCTGCGCTCATATAACCTATTATCTATTCTAACTACTAAGGTCACTGCGTCCTGCATTGTTGTTAGTCTCTTATAATGAACCCACTCGTCCTTCACTTCTTCCTTCAAACCTTGATAGAAAGCGATCATCAGTGGTTCATCAGGCTAACCCAATGTTGATACTGCCTGCTGGAATGTAGTCGTATACTTCGAAGCTAACCCTTTCTGCCTGAGTCCTTGAAGCTTTCTTTCTGCTGCCTATTGTTCGTCAACTTCCCTAAAGACGTTCTTAAGCGTTTCTTCAAACTTTGGAAACGACTTGAAGATCTCCACCGTTTCGTCTTCCTGGTGTTCTTCACTATTCTCAAGATAGTCTCGTGCAATGGGTTCGAACCATTCCAAAGCGTCTCCTTTAAGGTACGCTGATGCATCGAGTACACGTTCACTGTCGTCCGTTAGCCCTATTCTTTTATGATAGATCCTCACCTGGGTCAAGAATCCTCTCAGCTCGTCTCGTTTGCCATCGTATGGTGCGGGTTCTTTGACTTTCGCGGTTCGCTTTTATGGTGAGAGCAACTATACGGTAAGTTGTTCGAGCTGGTCCCTAAGTTCTTGAACTGTCCCTTCGTTTTCGAGTTCGCTGATGCGTTTGTACAACGCTTGGATATGTTCTTTATCCGTCTTCGTGTTGGCTGCGGCTGACGACATCGTGTCTAGGTCTGTTATACGCTTTCCTACTGCGTGGTAGTTATAATGTTACAACGGGAGTCTATACTTATCGAGACAGAACTGGATAAGCCTAGAAACGCGCCTGGCTTCTCACTTAACGTGGTCAACCACAAAGGTAGGTTTGGCAAAGTGATAGGATACGTATAACAAAGGCACTTCAAGTTGACGATACAACTTGCTGACTCCTTGACTTCGGGTAATGCTCACGATGAGACAAGACGTACTGTATGGAAACAGTGTGACAAGTGAAGTCAAGTTTAAAACCGTAACATCCAAATCTATAGGTAAGATTGATGGTAAGAATAACTACGAAGAATCTAAATATATGAGGGAAAGACCGTCCTTAAATATTCCCATCCTTCATAGTCAATTTGGGGTGCTCACACCCTTTTGGACGTGGTGGCCGTTCTAGACGTGGATCTCCTTCTACGTCCTTTACGTCCACTACGTCCATAACCTAGACGTCCTAGACGTGGTGGACGTGGATCCCCCCTTGCGTCCTTTGCGTCCATTGCGTCCACAGTTTCTAGTCACGTGACCCCTTGTTACTGGTTTCATCCGTGGTTCTCCCGAGTGGTGTTCCTACTTTCCCCTCACTCGTTGTCTGCATGTTCCTACAACTTGTGGCCGTAACACTTTCCTATAAAAATTATACGTTTTCTATTATTCTAAGATATTTTTTTAGATAGTGGTTATTATTTTATAAAGAACTAGAGAGGTATTATTATTATATTTAAATTAATTAGTATCTAGGTCTATACTATAATATTTTTATCTTTTATCGTCTTTAGGTCCTCTTACTTATATAAAAATATATTCGCGACGACGTTTTAGACTCCGGGCCGGTACATGATTCGGAAGTGGAAATTAGATAAAGTTTCACTTTATTAGGCTTATTAAGTATTAAGTAACTATTTTATAGTGAAGTATTTTAATACTTTATAATTAATAATTATAGTGAAAGGAACTTACTATAATCCTATTAATATACTTCTCTATTTAATTAGTACTCTTATTACGGCTAATATCTCTTTATCGTGGATTTCGTATCTTAATTCTATTTCTAATAATATCTTTATCTAGAAGATAATCGATCTTTAGATCTTTTCGTAAAGCTAAAATAGAATTACTATAGTAATTTTATCGTTATAGTCGAATTTAACTTTTATCTCGAGTAAAGAGTTATAATACGCTAGTATTTAATTTAATAGAATTAGTTTTTTAGCTCTTTCGAATATTTCTTTTTCTTTTAGCCCGAGCGGTTACTATACTCCTTTTTAGGTCTAAACTATTAACGGTTATATTACCCGACTAAACTTCTTAAGAAACTTTTAATAGAAGTTATAGAATTTATTAAATAATAAAATACCTTTTATATTTATAGATAACTTCTAGTTTCGAACTATCTTAATCTTTTCTAGATCTATTACTATTCTATCGATATTAATAATAAACTCTAAAAATTTAGTTTTTATTATATAAAACTCGCTCTTCTTTATATTAGTTTATAGGCCGGCTTTTACTAATACTTTTAATACTTTAGTGACGTGAATCTTATATTCTAATAGGCACGTAGAGTAGATTAAGATATCGTCAATATATACTATATAAAAGTCGTCTAAGTAATTAAAGAGTACTTTATTAATAAATTATTAGAATAAGGCCGGCCTATTATATAATTTAAATAGTAGTATCTTATATTTAAACGATCCGTATCTCGTTTAGAATATAATAAAGTTTTTAACTATCTCTTTTATCTAAATCTAGTAGAATACTTATTTTACGTTTAATTTAGTAAAGATCTTAACTCGTTATAATTATATTAGTATCTCTTTAATTAATAGTAACGAGTATTTATTCTTCTTTATAATACTATTTAGCTTCTAATAGTCGATATAAAATCTCTAGCTATCTCCTAACTTCTTAGCGAATAACACTAAAAACGCGTATAATACTTCGCTTAAAACGATAAACCTTTTTTTAGAGATACTCTTCTAGGTAGTCTTTCGCTAATTATAAGTACTTAATAGATATATTATATAAAGGGCTAGTAGTGAGGTTACTATCTTAGTTTAATATTATATTATAATTTATATTTTCTCTAAACGATAGTAATTTATCTAATACGGATTTTAAGAATACGTGAGCTAAGTAATAATACTCCTTAAGTAGCTTCTTATAGATTATTACTTTATAGGCGTCTTCGTCTTTATCTAAAGGGTCTTTATCTTCCGTAAATCGATTTTATATTAAGAAGTTAATCTTATATAAGCTTATAGCGTCTATAATAATATATTTACGCTTTATATTTTATAGATAGTTCTCTCCGCTAATTAAGTAAATATTTATATAAATCCTAATAATATTAATCTACTTACTTAGCTTCGATTTTAGCTTTTTAGAGAGTTCCGGCGTTTCTCTCTTTATTAGATTTAATAGTTTTAATTTTATCTTTTAGAGATCGGAGCTAATATTCTTAACCTATAAACTCGGTTACTTTTATTAGAATAGTTACGGTTTCCTTTTTTAGTTAACTAATACTTTCTATCGATTATATTCTCATTTATCGATAGCTTTATCTCGTTATTTTATATCGAATTAGTGCTATAGATTAGTTTAAATTTATAGCTCGCTCTTTAAAATCACGATATCTCGTTACTAGTCTTTAATTATAGTAGCCTATTCCGGCTAAATAATTCGATAATATCTATAATTAGATAAGTTATTAGTCTTAAAGAACCACTTCTTACCTATAAATATATTATTATAGTTTATATCTATTATTATAATCGATATTAACTACCTTCGTCCTTTAATCACGAGGCTCGCCTTAAGTATTTAGTTAATTAATACTATTTTTAAATTATTAAAGGTATTAACTTTAATCTTCTAGTCTATCTTTCTAACTTTAATTCCGAGGTATTATTTTAGAGCGGGTAGCTATCTCTTATTTAGTAGAGTATATTCTTAAACTCTAATATCAATTAAGGCTTTAAGCTATATTACGATTTCGTTCTTCGAGATTTAGTATAATATCGTGAATAGCTTTTTTAATATTAAATCGTTAATCGATATTACTAATACTTTTATTATTAGCCCTAATATAAAGTCTTTATTTAAGATTTCTCGTTTTCTAAATTTAATTCTAAATTAGACTTTAAGTTTTAATACTCGTCTTTCTAGATTAACTTTACTTCGGTTATCTTCTTTAATCCCCGGTATTTTAACGCTTTATATCTAGCCTTACCGTAGTTAAAGTAGTTACCTATAAACTTCCGAATAGTTATAGTCTACTCCGTTATTTATAGTATTATAAGTGAGATAGTTCCTCTATTCTCTAATTAGTATAAAGTTCTATTTATTATTATTAAGATAAAAGTTATTCTAATTAATTTATTATACTTTTAACTCTCTTTATAAGTCTTACTAACTTTATCTAACCTTTCTAACTCTTATATCTATATTATAGCTTTACTATAGTACTTTTAGAAGCTAATTTCGTCGTTATCTATAACTTCTATTATTATTAGCCTTAAACTATTATAGAGTTTATTATAGAGTTTCTCTTTCTATTAGTCGCGTAATAACTTAGCTTTATTAGCTAATTAAATAAATATAAACTAAAACTTTAAAAAGTTTATTAAATAGTTTTATCTTAACTTCTTTAATTTATCTCTAACTTTTAGTTATTTATTTAAATCTTTATAGATCTAGTTTAGAAATCTTATTAGCCTTATTAAAGTTATATTATTCTTCTTTAATTCTAAGAAAGAGTATATATATTTAGCTATCTCGCTATTAATCTATATTTTAATATAAATAGTCTTCGCCCTTTTATCTTAGAACTAATTATTATTAATATAGAGTTTATTATTTATCTTACTTTTTTATTTTTTATAGATTAGCTTCTTACTATTAATTAGTTTTAGTGGATCGAGGAACTTTTTTATCTTATTATCGCCTCTACTTTTAAAGCTTTTAGTTAAGTTAACTATTTTAGCTTAGTCGTTATAACTATATAATATTAATAGTTCTTTATTATTAAATTTATCGTTAAACTAAATACTCTTTTAATCTAATTTAAACTACTTAATCTACTTTTTTAAGTTATCGATCTCGTTTTAAAGATATTTTATAACTTCTTCGTTCGTTTAATATACTTATAGCTTTAGCTATAAGTCGGGTATTATCTTATTAATAAGGTTTATTATTTTTCTAAGTTATATCTCTTAAGTTATAAGCTTTACTCTCGTATAGAGATACTTTATTATAAACTAATCTAGGTTTTTAGCTATCTATTTCTTCGCTCCGTCGATTATATTAGCGTTTTAATTATCTATAATAATAGTATATTTAAAAGACTTTCCTTTTTTTATTATTTCGGGGATTTCTTTTAGTAGGTTCTATAAATCTATTTTTAAAATATTATTAATAATTTACTAGTCGACTATTTCTAACGTTAATTTATATCGATATATTTTTCCTTTTTCTTTTAATTTAATACTACTCTCTACTTCTAAATCTATAATTAACTTATTACCTATTTACTTTATTAAGGTTACTAAAGATTTAACTATTTTATTTAATTTATTATAATATTTACTTTTTTAAATAATTTATATTTATTAGTCTTAATCTCTTTTAAATATTAGGTTATTATTATTATCGGCGTTAATACTCTTAAACACTAAATATCTCGTTATTAGTAGAGCTTAGTTATTTATAAATCCTTAATTAGTTCGAGAATCGTTTATTAATTAGACTAATATTATACTTTAGTTAGAATATTATATCGTCTTTCTAGAAATCGTTAAAGATAAACTTAATCTAGTATAATAATATAATATAATTATAGTAATTATATTTTAACTATTTTTATTATTAACTATTTTTATTATTAACTATTAAATATAAAGATTAAGTTAAGAAATAATTATATTATAAATTAAATACTCGCTTATAATAGTTCTATTTTATTAAATCTTAGCCTAACTATCTTCTATTTAATTAATTATAATTATAAGATCTCTTTTACGTCTAAATTAGCTAAGATTTCGTATAAACTCACTAAATATAGAAATAAGACTAGTATTATAATAAATCGTTATAATAATATTATATTAAATTTTAAATAATAATATTATAATTTAATTAAAAGTATTAATTAATATTAAAGTCTTAAAATATATTTTATTATATAAAAAATAATTTCTAATTTTTAAATAATACTTTAAAATTAAAATAAAAAAGGTAAAATAATATATTAATATTATAATTTTTAATAATATTATAATAATATTATTTAAAAAGATATTTAAAATAAATATTATATTTAAAAATTATTAATAATATAAATTAATATTAATAATAAATATAGATAATAATAATTTATTAATTTATTAAAAATAATTTTTAAAAATAAAAAATCTATTTAATTATTAATATAATAATTTATTATAATATTAATCTTATTTTTATATTTAATAAATTTATATAAAATTTTAATTAATTTAAATATAAAAAAAATTTTATAATTATAATTAATTAAATAGAAAATAATTAAATTAAAATTTTATAAAATAAAATTATTATAAATAAATATTTAATTTATAATATAATTATTTTTAAATTTAATCTTTATATTTAATAATTAATAATAAAAATAATTAAAATATAATTATTATAATTATATTATATTATTATATTAAATTAAATTCTTCTTTAATAATTTTTAAAAAGATAATATAATATTTTAATTAAAATATAATATTAATTTAATTAATAAATAATTATCGAATTAATTAAAAATTTATAAATAATTAAACTTTATTAATAATAAAATATTTAATATTTAAAAGTATTAATATTAATAATAATAATAATTTAATATTTAAAAAAGATTAAAATTAATAAATATAAATTATTTAAAAAAATAAATATTATAATAAATTAAATAAAATAATTAAATTTTTAATAATTTTAATAAAATAAATAGATAATAAATTAATTATAAATTTAAAAATAAAAAGTAATATTAAATTAAAAGAAAAAGAAAAAATATATTAATATAAATTAATATTAAAAATAATTAATTAATAAATTATTAATAATATTTTAAAAATAAATTTATATAATTTATTAAAAAAAATCTTTAAAATAATAGAAAAAGGAAAATCTTTTAAATATATTATTATTATAAATAATAAAAATATTAATATAATTAATAAAATAAAAAAATAAATAATTAAAAGTTTAAATTAATTTATAATAAAATATTTTTATATAAAAATAAAGTTTATAATTTAAAAAATATAATTTAAAAAAATAGTAAATTTTATTAATAAAATAATATTTAATTTATAATTAAAACTATAAATATATTAAATAAATAAAGAAATTATTAAATATTTTTAAAATAAAATTAATAATTTAAAAAGATAAATTAAATAATTTAAATTAAATTAAAAAAATATTTAATTAAATAATAAATTTAGTAATAAAGAATTATTAATATTATATAATTATAATAATTAAGTTAAAATAATCGATTTAATTAAAAGCTTTAAAAGTAAAAATAATAATAAAATAAAAAAGTTTCCTAATTTATTAAAATTAATTAATAATAAAAAGTTAATTTATAAAAAATAAAAAAGTAAAATAAATAATAAATTTTATATTAATAATAATTAATTTTAAAATAAAAAAAATAAAAACTATTTATATTAAAATATAAATTAATAATTAAATAATTAAATATATATACTTTTTCTTAAAATTAAAGAAAGATAATATAATTTTAATAAAATTAATAAGATTTTTAAATTAAATTTATAAAAATCTAAATAAATAATTAAAAGTTAAAGATAAATTAAAGAAATTAAGATAAAATTATTTAATAAAATTTTTAAAATTTTAGTTTATATTTATTTAGTTAATTAATAAAGCTAAATTATTATATAATTAATAAAAAGAGAAACTTTATAATAAATTTTATAATAATTTAAAGTTAATAATAATAAAAGTTATAAATAATAACGAAATTAGCTTTTAAAAATATTATAATATTATAACTATTAATTATAGAAATATATAGATAATAAATAAAGAGAAGAAAGGAATATTATTTAAAAAAAATTATAGATAAAATAAATAATAAAGAATTATATAATTTAAATAATAATTATTAATTATATTAATTATAAAAAATAATTAATAATTAAAATAATTAGATAATAATTATTAATTATACTAATCACGGAAAACGATTAATAATTAAAATAATTAGATAATAGTTATTAATTATATTAATTATAGAAAATAACTAATAATTAAAATAATTAAAATAACTAGAATATAGATAATTAAATTAATTATAAAGAATAAAAATATTTAAAAATAATCTTTCTTTTAAATATTTAGATTTTTTATAATTATTTTTACTATTAATCTTATTTATAAATTTAAATATTATAGTTTTTAATTTAACTTTATTTATTATATTATTTTTATATAATATATTTTATCTTATTATAAATATTATCTAAAGTTAAAAAGTTAATAAATTATATTTTTAATTTAAAATATTTTTATTATATAAATTCTATTATTTTATTAAACTTATCTTTATAATTAATTATATTAAATAAGAAGTTAAATATATTTCTAAATTTATTTAATTTTATCTTAATAAGTATAAACTTCTATTATAATATTATAATTACTATATAATAGGAAAGTGTATAATAGATCTAAATATAATATTATTAATTATAGTTAATATAAAGATAGATAAAGAATATATTTAAATATTATATAAATATATTAATAAACTTAAAAATAAAGAAATAATTTAAGAATTTAGAAATTAGCTTAAATAATTTACTATATAATTACTTTCGCTATAAAAGTGAATTATAAAAGTTAAAGAATCTATATTATATAATAGTAAATAAAATAAGTTAAAAGAATTTTTAATCTAGATAAAGATTTATTATAAAAGAATAAAATTAATAGATAATAATAAATATATATTTAATATATTAATATACTTTAAAGAAGATATTTTAAAATAGTTTAAATTTATTATATAAGATTATTTTAAGAATAATAAAGAAGATTAAGAAGATAAAATAAATAAGATTTTTATATTATTTTTAAAGTTTAAAGAAATATTTAAAAATATCTTTAAAAAAGTCGATAAATAATAAATAATAAAAAGAAAACTTTAAAAATTTAGATAGAAAAGATTAACTTTAAAATATATTATTATATTTTAATAAATAATATTAATATTAGATTAACTTAATAAATTATTAACAATTATCTTCTATTAAGATTTAAAAGAAAAAATAAAGAATAAATAAATTTATTATAAAAAACTAATAATTATATAAAATATAATAATTTTAATAGTTAAAATAGATAATAGATTATATAAATATAGATAAAAAAAGAGAGAATAGAAGAATATTATAATTAAATATAAAAAGAAGATAATAAAAGTTATAAATAAATAAAATTAAAAAGACTTAATAAATCTCGACCGACTATAATAAATAAAATAAAAAAGGTTAAAGAAATAGTAATAATTTATTTAAGAAGAAAAAGAACGTTTTATAAATAAAGTATATTTATAATATAAAGAAATAAAATATTTTAAAAGAGACTATTTATAGAAAATATAATTATTCTCGCGATATAATTAATATATATAATTTAGAGTTATATATTTAATATTATTATTATTAGTTTTATTATTAGAAAAGGAAAAAATTAAAGAAATATTATTACTTTATTAAATAAGAGTAAATAAGCTATTAATATTATTTTTAATAATAGAAAACTAATTAAAGAAGAAAATACTTCGATAATATTTAAATTATTAATAATATTAAATATATAAAAATATATATATATATATAATATTAAAATACTTAATATAAAATTAAAATTAAAGAATTAGAATATAAATATTTAATAAATTAAATCTTATATATTAAATTATAGAATAATAATATTAATTTAAATAAAAATTCTAAAATTAAAAGCTAATTAAATCTAAATTTAATATTAATATAATTATTAAAGAATAGTAACTAAACTTTATATTAAAAGTAAAAGACTATTTAGCCTTTTAATAGATATAATATAAAAAGAATAACTATTTATACTATAAATAGTAGAAAATTATAATAAAGTTTAAGAATTAAGATTTTATATATATATATTTATCTAAAAGTGAATATTAGATAAAAGAATATAAAACTTATAAAGATAAAATAAAAATATTTAAAAAGAATTAAAAACTTAAGCTATTAATAAATAATTATAAAAAATATAATAGTTTTAATTATATAGATAAATTTAGATATAAATAATATTATTAGATATTAATCTATATAAAATATATAATAATAACGTGAAAAGATTATAAATATAGTATAGATTACTAATATTATAAAGAGTTAAAGAAAAAGTTCTATAAAATAAAAGTATTTCTATAGAAAATAAAAGTGCTTAAAAACGATAAAAAGACTATTAAATAAACTATTAAATATAACGCGATAGACTTTAAATAGTATATAATTAAAGAGATATAATACGATTACTATATTATATAGAGATAAAAAGTAAAAATTAAAAGTAATTTAAGTTATAATATAATTATTAAATAAAAGTATTAAGAATCGAAGTATAAAGAATATTATAAAGGTCTATATTATAATTAATATAATAAATTATATTAGACTATATATATAAAATTCGATTACTCGATATATAATTATATAATAATAAATAAAATCACGACTTAACGATTAAATAAAGTTTTAAGTATAACTACTTCTCTATAATAATTAATAGACTAGAATATTATAATAGTTTAAAAATTTATAGAAAATTATTTTAACTATAATAAGCTAGAGTATCGATTAGCTAATTACTAAATATAAAGAAAGATAGCCGAGATTAAATTAACTTAAATAGAGTAAAATAAGTTAAATTAAAAATTAAAACTAAAAAATAAGAAATTTTAAATAAAGATTTCGTTTTAAGATTATTAATAAAAGTATTAAAAGTATTAATAAATAATTTAATTATAAAGAAATCTTTTATTATATTATATTAAGTATTAAGAAATAGAATTATAATATAATTTAAAACTTTAATTAATATAGAAGCTTAAAAATATACTCTTTTAAATAGAAAGTAATTATTTATATTAAAATAATAATTAAATATCGAGTTAAAAAAGATATTATATATTAATATAAAAAGTTTTAATAGTTTAATAGTAGAACTAATTAATAAGATAATTAAAGCTAATCTTATACTTATTAATAGATAATAAAAAACCTCTATTTTAATAACTAATATAGGCTATATTAATATATTAATCGGAAAAGAGTAATTTTTAAAGATAAGCGGTTTATTAAATTATAAATATAATATAATTTTCTAGCTATTATAGACTATAACGATTAAGGACTCGTAACGAGATATTATAATATTAAAGAGAGAATTATAGACTATAATAAATTTAATCTATTAAATTAATATAAAATAAAGAGATAAAATATTTAATAAATAAAAGATATAGTATTTAAAGATTAGAGCTAAATAAAAGAAAAAGTCTATATTATTTAAATAGAAATAATCGAGATTATAGAGATAAGAACTAAATTCGAGTATATAAAAAATAAAGATAAAGTTATTAAATATAGTAGAAAAAAAGACTTTAAAGCTTTTAAAGAAGTTAAAAGTAAACTAATATATTAATATATTTAAAATAAAGTTAAATATTTATATAATTAATATTAAAAGTTACCTATAAAATATTTAAAGACTAGATATAATTATTAAAATTATAAGTTTATATAAGATTAATTCTCTAATCTAAGATAAATTTAAAGAAGACGAAAATCTATTACTAAATAATAAGAAAAGATTTAAAATAATAGTATTAAAAAAGTTATTTATAAAGTATTATTATCTCTTTTATATATTTTTAAAATATATATTAGATTAACTATCTCTCTATTAAAAGAAAGTTAAATATAATATTATATTAAAGTAAGATAATAATTTAATAATAAGCTTATTATATAATATATTAATCGAGTATCTTTAGTTAATAAAAGACTATCTAAAAAAGTATCTTTAAAAAGAGTTTATTAAGCTAAATAAGATATTATATATATCTTTAATATTATTCGCTAAAAAGCTAAGTAATAGTTAAAGATTTTATATAAACTACTAAAAGTTTAATAATATTATTAAGAAAGATAAGTACCTATTATCACTTATAAAAAAGATATTAACCCGGCTATAATATATAAAGATATTCACGAAATTTAATATATAATAAGTATTTTACTAGATATAAATAATAGAGTTAGTTAAAGATTTTATTATATTCTAAACTTAGTATAGCTTTTTTAAATATAAAATATTACTATTTAATTTATATAATAGCCCCGTCTCTTTTTAATAGTTTATTAATAAAACTCTTTTTAAATATTTAAATAACTTTTATATAATTTATATAGATAATATTCTAGTCTATTCTATATACTTAATAAAGTATAAAGCGTATATTATTATAGTATTAGAAGCGTTAGCTAAAGTTAATTTATAAGCTAATATTAAGAAAAATAAGTTTTATATAACTAAAATAAGATTTTTAAATTTATTATTAATATAAATAACTTAATTATAAATTTAAAGAAAATAGAAGTAATTTAGAATTAATAATTATTAATAAATATTAAAGATATATAATCTTTTATTAAATTCTATAATTTCTACTAAAAGTTCCTCGATAAGTTTAAACGAGTAATATAGCTATTAATAAGCTATATTAAGAAAAAAGTACTCTAATAATCGCTTAGGCTAAAAGAATATAAAGTCTTTAAAAAAGTAAAATAACTAATACTATTAAATGAAATAATAGCGTATTATAATTCCGTATTAGAAATTAGAGTTAAATTAGATTATAATAATAGAGTAATAATTATAACTATTTTATAAAAATACGGCGATAAGTAAAAGCTTATCGTCTTTTAAATTAAAATACTTTTAAAGTCTAAATTAAAATACGAGATTTATAATAAAGAGATATTTATTATTATAAAAATATTAGCTAAATAAAAGAGTATATTAATAAAATTATAATAAGTGCTTTTTACTATTATTATTAACTATTAAGCCTTAAAATACTTTATAATAAAATAGTTACTTAATATATAATAAGCTTATTAAAGTAAGGCTTTAATTAACTTTTATTTTTAGATTAAATATTAATCTAAAATAAAGAATATAGTTACTAATATTTTATCTCGAAAGTAAAAGAATCTTAAGATAGCTAAAAAAAAAAGATATTATTATATAAATTTAGATACTATTTTATCTATAAATAATAATAGCTATAAGCTATCTTTTTATAAAATTTAATTAAACTTATACTCGTGTTTTTATTATATTTAAAAGTATTTTAGTTAAGCTTTTAATACCTTCTACTATAATAATAAAACTAATAAGATATATATTTAAGAAAGAGAAAGGCACGATTAAATTAACTATATTAAATTAAAGTTAAATAGATATTATATTTAATTTACTTTAGTTTAGCCTAAGATATTATAGAACTAGAAAAGAGGAAAAAAAAAGACTTAAAACTATTATAAATTAGCTAGAATCTAATATAGAGAAGGGTAATTCTAAATTATATAAATAACTAATTTTAAGGTTTTAAGAAGTATTAATAAAGCGACTATTATTAATTAAATTTATCGATAAAATTATCTAAAAGAATAAAATATATAAGTTATTAACCCTTTTTTAAAAGTAAATTAAGATAAAAGAAAAGTATTAAAATATTTATAAAGATTTATTATTATAATTTAATTAGCTAATAATATTAGATATTAATAACCTCTATATATATTTATTTTAAAATATCTATAATACTCTAATAATTAAGTATCTAAGAGTATAGAAAATAAAAAATTTAGTTAAAAATTAATATTATTAACCGGGTTTAATAATTAATATAAAGAGATATATACGAAACTATTATATATATCGTTAAATATATATATTAAGAAATAAAGTTTTAAGCTTATTAAAATCTTTACTAATTAAAGATAAATACTAATAGTATATAATATTTAACTTTAAGTTATTTTTAAAGAATAAATATAGATTTAAGATAATCTTTATTATCGTTAATAAATTTAGGAAATAAACTATCTCTATACTTTATAAATAAGATATATCCGCTAAATTAATAATTAAGCTATATTATAAATATATATAAAGAGTATATAATATACTCGAAACGGTAATATTTAATTAAAGATCTTAATTTATCTTAATATTTATAAATAAATTATATAAACTAATAAAAATTAAATAAAAGCTATTTATAGTATATTATTTCTAGATAAATAGTAATATAAAGATTATAAACTAATATATCGATTTAAGATTATATCTCTTTATAAACTATTATTAAGACGATTAATTGGAATTAATATTAGCTATAGACTTTATCTAAATAATATTAACTTATAAATTAACGAGTATTTTATTATATAAATTAGAACTCGGATATAAACTATAAATATATTTTAATTAATATAAGCGTATTAATTTAAATAGCTATAAGACTATTAAAGATTATATAAATTAAAAAGAGATATAATAGTTTATAAAATAAACTTATAATATTATTAAGTGGATTAAAGAAAATTTAGCTTAAGTATAAATAATATAAATTAAAGTAGCTAATAAGTATTATTAAAAGCTAAACTTTAAACTAAATAATTATATCTTTATTACTTAAAAGAATTAGACTTTAGATAAATTAAACGTTAAATTAAACTATTAAAACGCCGGATTATATAAAATTACCGGTATAAAAAGATACTTTTATATAATAGATTTACTATCTAATATAAAGATATTAAATATATTCTATATAGATAAATTAAGAAAAATTATTATAAATTTATTTTTAAATTAATAGTTAAAATCACCTTTATTAATTAAGATTAACGGGAAACTAAAGTATAAAGTCGATAAAATATTAGCTAGCTATATTATATAGAATTAACTATAATATAAAATAAGCTAGATAGGTTATAATTTTAATAATATATAATATTTAACCTTAAATTTTATTAAAGCTTTATATAAAATAGAGAAATTTTATAATAAAAGATTATTAGATACTAAACCTTTAATTCAATTAAATATATAGTTTAAAATCTATTAAATTAATAATTATAAACTAAAACTATATCTAAATAATAATAAAATCGAGAAAAAAGATTTAACTTAAATTTAAAAATATTAAAAGTAAGTATAAATAAGATAAATATTATTATAAAAATCTATAATTAATTAACGATTTCTATTTTTAAAGAAAAGAATAATATAATAATATTATAAATTATTATTTCCTATTTTTTCTTATTAATAGTAATCGCGTTAAAGTTTTACTATTATATATTTAATATTAATAAATTATATAATTATAATTTCTTCTTTTCTTAATTTAATCTCTTTATATTATAGTTAAGTTATATTAATTATAATCTAATTTAATTTTTTATAATCGCTACGCCGTTATAATATTAATATTTATAACTTTATATTAAATTTTAAAATAATAGTTTAAAAGTTATAAAAAATTAAATTAGTATTAAAGAAATTTATTTAAATATTTCTAATTATTATAATATTAATATAAGCGTCTTTAAACGCGATAAAGAACTCGATTTTAATAATATAATTAATATAGATTTTAATAAAGACTTTAAATTTTTAGCTATATATCCACTTTAACACGCTAAAATATCTAATATTTAAAGGTTAGATAAAGTGTAAAGAATATATAAATAGATAAATAGTGATAATATTCTTTTCTTTATAGAATTCCTTAAACTAAGCTAATAGATAGCTTATATAATCGTTAAGAACAATTATTCGATAGACACCTTTTCGCCGGATATCTATATACTAGTGGAAATGCTAAATCCAGTCCATAGCCGTCTCTTTATCCGTCTAGCCGTTTAGCGAGGTCTTGATAACCTAGGAAAGCGGGAGACCGCATTCGGTGTACCAGGATGCGAGGTGGTTGACGCCTTACATAATCAAGAAAGGAGGTAGCACAAAACCGTCGCTGCTTACACACTCGATTGCCGTGGCCCATTCGCGATTGCCAGGCTGAAGTTGTTTGCCTCTACCACGCCTGTCGGCACGCGTGACAACCATGCCGCCGCAGATGACGCCTATCATGAAGCCTGTTTCGTCGAAGTTATAAAGATCGGCATCTTGGATCGCGTATTTCGCGCGCATGTTAGCTACCAGACGGAACCACGCGTTTATCGCGTCCGGATCTTCGCAAAGGGCTCTCTGGAAGTCGTAGGCACGAGAAAAACGCGTTTTCAGCTCTAGTCGTCGCTTAACGAAGTTCTCCGCCCAATGCTTCCCGACGCGTCCCGCGACGCGCTCCGCGAGGAGCAGATTGGCCATCTCTTCCACATCAGCCAGCCGGGACGGAAACCCTCGCGCATCTAGGTCCAGAATATATTGGACGACCACCTCTTCTTCGGTTTCTGTCAACTTTTGAGAATTAGGGCGACAGTCGCGCTTGGGAGTTCGGCCGTTTATTCTCGCGCGGAGGGTAGTTTCGGAGACGTTATAGATCGCTGCGGCTTTCCGACGGCTGAGTTCTTTGTTGCGTTGGAGAGCTTGGATGGTAAGGACAATTTGACTTTCGTTTAACTACGTAGGCATTGTTGGTTATGGAGAAATGCGTTATTATAGAAGAAAAAGTTATAATGCGTGGAAAAGTGCGCCGCTCGCTTGTGTGCGCCGCTCGCTTGTGTGCGCCGCTCGCTTGTGTGCGCCGCTCGCTTGTGTGCGCCGCTCGCTTGTGTGCGCCGCTCGCTTGTATGCGCCGCTCGCTTGTGTGCGCCGCTCGCTTGTGTGCGCCGCTCGCTTATAGACTACGTTATTATAAATTTTAAAATTAATCTTTTTTATAAATTTAAAATATAAATTTTATTTAATCTTTTTATTAAATTTTATTATTTTATTATTATTAAAATATTTTATATTATAATAAAAATAATAATTATTAAAAAATTCTATAATATTTAATAATATATAATATTTAATTATATTTTATATTATTATTTTTATTTTTAATATTTTTATATTTTTATATTTTTTATTTTATTTTTTTTATTATAATATAGTTAATTAAATTCTATTTAATCTATATATTATAGCTATAAATTATAAGGATATATAGTTAATAAATAAGGGGAAGAAGGAAGAACCACTCGGAGAAATTACGAGGGTCACGGGTAATCGAGATCACGTGATTTGGACGTTTGGGCGCTCTGGTTGTACGGTCGCAGGCAAAATGACCAGACGACCAAGACGACCAAACGACCAGCATGAAATGGACTATGAGGAAAGGAATACTTAAGGACGCTCCCTTACGCATGTATTTAGATTTTTCGTAGTTATTCTTACCATCAATCTTAACCATAGATTTGGATGTTACGGTTTTGAACTTGACTTCACTTGTTACACTGTTCTCATACAGTACGTCTTATCTCATTGAGAGCATTGCCGGAAGTCAAGGAGTCAGCAAGTTGTGTCGACAACTTGAAGTGCCTTTGTTATACGAATCCTATCACTTGCCAAACCTACCCTAGTGGTTGACCACGTTAAGTGAGAAGCCAGGCGCGTTTCTAGACTTATCCTGTTCTGTCTCGATAAGTATAGACTCCCGTTGTAACAGTCTATTTCCAGAAACAAAAAGCCCGGGGGAGGGACTCCCGGTATATCAAGCGACGAATCCATGGAAAAAGCTTTCGAAAAGGTGAAAAAAGCACGATCACATGGTTGTCCTGATCAACAACGGTCGGTCCCCCTATCCTCCCCCTTACCTCTTAAAATCACACCCCTAACTTCTTTACCAGGAGCCGACATGTCGCGCCATGTCCCATCCGGTATCCTCACCCTCTGCGAAGCCTAGAACAAAACTTACGATACCAACATCACCGGCACGCACATCCTCACAATGACCTTCATCCCTTTACTTCTCGCATCCTCCTCGGCAAGTCCCATTTTCATTACCTCCGGCATCTCTTCCCCAACCGAGATGCGCGACGGGAGCTTTCCCCTCCGGAAAGGGATCGCCATGTATCCGGTCGCCGGATGGCCGAAGACGAGACAGCCGCCCACGTTGATGTACCGCACCAACAAAGCCGAAATGAATATGATGGCGCTGGATTGGACGAGAATACTGAAAGAGGGTGGTGCTAAGTTGTTTGTGGTGAGTCCCGTGTGTTTGGCTACGAGTCTAGGTGGGAGTCTGGAGATGTGAAGAATATGGGGGTCGGAGATCTTAAGTCTGGAGGGGTATTCGTGAAATATGTTGTGGAGGGGACTAGGGATGGTGAGGAAGGGAGGGTTATTAGGAGCGATGGCGTACAACCGCTTTAGTCGTTTCTCCTACGTTGAGTTTCTAGCATGCTGTACACTCCTCTTCGAACTGTTTCCGAGTCCAGTGTACAGGAAAGAGAAGGACATAGTGAGTAGGAATAGACATACGGTCCAATCTACCATACAAATTATTGAAGTCTCGTAACCCTTCAGACCCAACAGCTTACTAGTACAGGATGTGCCAGAAAGGGTACAAGACCGACGAATGCCAATCACGACTGCGGAGTCTTTGTAGAGAAGTGGATGTCTGGCTTTTCGGTCCTAGCAACTCCTTCATTATAATTCTCGTAATTTGTCTTTCGATTTTCCTTCATGCAAATAGCGCATCCACAGCCCCCAAGTAACGAACGTCAGTAAGGTAAGTGGAACGGTAATAGCCCAGTAGATCCAGAATCTTGCGCTAATGACCCCTGATGCTTCATTTGCGTCCCACTTGAAGATGTCCATAGAAAGTAAGGTCTACATAGCTCATTAGCTGTTATCCATAGATAGGTCTCCGTCTTGCTCCCATTGCTGTTGGATTATTCGGTCTCTGTACGCTTATAGAATAAGTAGTAGCGGAGTAGCAACCGGCAATCTCAATTGACCTCCCTTATCTGTACGGTAGAGCATCACGTACTGTTGGGTGCCTTCCTACGCTTCGACTCCCTGTACAGAGGACCGTAAGATCTCCTTGGGAGCGGGCGCAGTACAGTATGCGCGGAGGACTTCAAAGGGGTAGAGATAAACTTACAGCAACAAATGTTCCAGGGAGGAAAGCCATGGTGACCGCAGCAATTGCTTTCATTGATGTACTGTCTCTTTTCGAAGCACTCGCTATTTTAATGTTTGTGTTCTGGTCCTCCTGCGCAATGAGATTGAACAGAACTTGTAGTTGGATTGCTGCTTTCTTTTGCCATAGAGCAGCGTCTTCTCGACCATACCTTGCCACGCGCAATAGGTGTTCGGCATGTGCAGTCATCCAATGCAATTGCCTAGAACTACAAACAACAGGATGAAATCGGTCTTCTTGAAATTTAGTATTTTCTTCAATGATGAACCTCGCGTGACCTTCCAGACCCTGCCACCAGACATAGCAGACTGATATCTTGGATGCTATGCTACTTACCTTCGCAGAGAGAAAACTGTAGTTCAACTCATCCTTTTCCTCATTATCAATCCATAAACGGCGGTACATTGGAATCTGCTCGTTAAGCAGCTTCTTTGTTTGTTGAAGGTACCATTCATTGACCACAGTTCTTACGGCATTATGCGCCAACATGTGTAAGAGAAGAGGCTGTGTAATGTCTTCGATATGGGTTTGTAGCTGTTTGAACACTTTGAGGGCAATAGTGAGGTCACGTGCCTGGTCAAGTAAAATTCCTATCGTGCTTCCGGATTGTGGAAAATATCTCCAGTACAATGAGAAATACCTGAAAGACACCTCGTAGGCAACAGGAGCTTCAAATTGGAATTGCTGATAAGGTAAATGAGATCGCTCCTCCGGAAGTTTATTAAACCAGAACGATGAACGTGCTTCTAAGGTGTACCGACGTATTTTGAGAGCCGCCAGGATTGATATTAAGGCCCCCCTAGCCTCTGTAGAAAGAACTCGAGATGTTCTGATATCGTTGGTTTCTTCTTGAAGGTTGAACTCTGACGAGCGTATAAATATCAAGTTTATTTCAGGGGCGCTCCCTTCCTTCAGTGCGTCCGAGAATGAATTTGTTAACCAAATATCTAAGTTCGATAAGGAAATAGGTGTGCGAGAGAAATTAGATAAATCGGTATTTTGAGTCTTTTTGACTTGGACCTTCTCCATAGGAACGAAGGAGCTGATCAAAGACGGCCTTTGCTCAGCTATATATCAACTAGTGGATGCTAGGCCTTTCGTTTGAATTGACCGTTTCGAAGAGTAAAAGGATATTGGAGACGGATGGGGATCCGAGTTTCTATAGAAATCCTTGGTTGGCTTTATTTGGGTTTAGTTCTCTTGTCTCATCGGCAGAGGTTATGGAGTTTATTTAGAAGGCCCTACGGACGTTGGCTGGTTTCGGTCCTTTTCTCTTCATATATTGGCCATATCTTAATCAAAGGAGTCAGCTAACCTATCGGTATATTTTAACTTGAAATAGTATATTGCGATGTCACACTCAATGCTTCCCTCAGTGAGATCTTCAGTTCCACATGACGCGAGAGGTGCATAAAAACAGATATGCCCCGTCAGGCTGAAGCGAATAATGTACAGTGGCATCGATCCCGAGAGATTCAACTCCATAGGAGAGCAATGCCCCTTGGAGCCCCAGGGATATTGCAGTAATGCGTGTAACACTATTTCAGAGTCAATATTGCCCTGCTGAGATCAGAGAACAAAGATAGAATATTGTTTTGAGAATCTTGATACATCGCCTGATACAGTGCCCTGTTTGTATACAGTGGAAAGCCGTCTCTCGCGTTGTGATCATGCCATGCTCTTTGAGTAATTGAATCCCATTTCCTCCCTTTGTATCAGACCTAAAAATACCATACATTACCCGCTCCGATGGGAAGGATCTTGATCCTTGTTACCTTACTATAGCGGACCACGATACCGCCAAGCGCAAACATTGTCCATCTTCCATCGTTCCAGCTTTGTCGAGGAACTTAGGCAACAGGATGCTATACTTCTTGTATTATTAAGGATGATTCACGTGGTGGGTGGAAGGCAGGCCAATTCCTCCCCCTCTTCTTCCTCACGAAACAACCATCGGGTTACCACAATCTCCGCTCAATGAACTCTCTGACTGACGCTTCCATCGATGATTTAGCTACCCGCGCTATCATTAAATGGGCCGGTGATATCTAGTACGTCATCACCCGGTGATGGCCCTCCCAACCGAAATGAACTAACCGTGCTAATACCCGGCTTCTCCCAGACGGTTTCATCGAACTTCCAGGCGGCGAGGCTCCCCGAGTCCGAGCTCATTGCCGTTCTCAAAAGAGCAGAGTACGGGCTCAGACAGACCCAAACAATCTCAGAGAACTAGGCTAACTCTACTGGATCCTCAGGCGGCGAATGACCTAGACGCTGATGATCTCCGGTCGATACTAGAGTCCGTTCACACATTTCAAATTTCTCTTGTCTATACTAACCTTTGATAACGCAGGGTCGCCATCCCCCCCCCCTGTCAAAAAAAAAACCAGGAAGATGACGATGAAGAATGTCGCGTACTCGAAGCCCAAGCTCGTAAGGACTTGGAAAATGATGGGTATCCTCCCTGCTACCCGTCCACCTCGATGTTCCCGTAAGACACCTCCATGAGAAATACCGACGGATAACAGAGTATTGGCGATATGAAACGGCAGATGATGTGTTCCTTTGCGTCCAGAGAGCGAATTGGCAATTATTTCGAACGGTTCAGCAAAGATTCCGAAATTATTATCGAAACAAATCATTCAGCATATTTGTGGACGAGGTTCGCAAGCGTCGGCGAGAGCATGGACTGGATGGTAACGTCCATCCACTGTTCGATTGGCAGCAGCGGACTCGGCAACAGAATTGGATAGAGTTTCAGAACCATCATCTCGAACGTCATGAGGTTCAGAAAAAGGAACGTGATGAGCTGCGGAAAAAACCAGATGACGTTTAGAATAGAACCGGAGCTAAGGACGCCCTAAATGATGAATATGCAGCATCTCTCGGAGGCGCCTTAGAGCGGCAGCTAGAGTACGCTGAAAGATCTATGCGATGACGCGAGGTTCTCCTGTAGTGGATTTAATAACAGCGACTTGCGATGGATCCACAGCCTCCAACACGTGTCGTAAAATGCGGTGATGACCAAAACGCCTCACCAAAAAGATCCTCCATTCGTCCGTGGTGGTCGGAGCGACAGAGCACTCCAGCGGTCCTTGGGAAAGTTAGGATTTCGAAACCAACCGCAAGAAGCTAAAAGATACGGACTCGTACGCTCAAGGCTACAGCATCCAAGCTTAACCTCCACGACTCGGGCGTCGCGGCACCGAGCAGCGTTCAACAAATACTGAACCGCCGGGAAACAAAGCTTCGACGTGCCAAGAGAAGCCATTTGGTCCATTTCGTTCACAGAGAGTGGCAAATGCAAATCGGTTTGGTGATACTAGGACCAAATCACAATCAACGACACAGTGCAGCTGCGACGGGCGGACTCGGGACCCAGTAAAGCTTCAACGTGGATGAGCCCCACAGCGACCACATTCTACATCTGGCATTATCAAGACCCGAAGTGAACGGGTATCAAGGCCGCTGGTAAGATGGGCCCCTGCGTAAAAGATAGTACCTCCCTTAAACATCTAGCACGCCTGTGAATGATGGCTAAGTGAATGGCTCCTAGAAAAAGGAAATGGAAGAGAGAATAGGGTCACGGCCATGAAATGATAATACTAATGGAACGAAAGTTGTGGTAAGGACGTTTAACCCGTCGACTTCTGTACATTGACCTCCCCCCTAGATCTATATCTAGGGATACATGAATAAAACGAACATTATTTGCTGGTTGAAGATGTGTGTCTCTGCTTTCTATATACGGACTAATAGTGACAGCAGCTGCACTCCACCAAGTTTCATCAAGTTATTGGTCTATGTATGGATATCTTACAGTTCACATAAAATACCAACAGGTATAGCTTCACAACGTCATCAGTACTTTTGCATTCTGGTGTGCTCATTATGAAACAAAAGATATCAGCGATACTAATTCCTAAATCACGTGAATCTGCACACATTCCCACATATCCCGACCCCACAGCTAGTAACATCTATCCGTCCGAACAATAACCGATCCAGGTCATGGTTTTTACGAGTTATACCAGGACCGCAGAGAACTCCTTTCCGCGCGGTTCTTCGTTTTTCCCGTAATAAAAGGACGGTGAGTACATGGTCCTATCTACGCTTCACCCCCTAGAAGCTGTATTCCGAGTGGGTCGCGCTTCGTTAAGATTACCGGGGAAGGGCACATCACGTGCAATCCGATCCAGTCCTCTCTCTATGTGGAACACAGGAGCAGCCGTACGGTTCCCCATGGATCTTTGAGTAGGGCTAAAGTGCGGAGCCGGCGCGACTCGGGGAGTTGATAAATCTGGAGGCCCCTGTACAGCTGAGGAAGTTGGAGGAGCCTGGGCAGTAGGAGAAGTTTGAGATACAGCCAACGCCGGAGGACCCGGTGGAGCATTTCCCCCTAGTCTAGACGTGCCCACGCCTCCAATTCCTTGGGTCCCTGTGGATGTCACGGTCATAGGGCGCGAAGGAGCTCCATTTCTCAAGCTCCCTACAGACGACGCATGTGTCGGCGCCTTTGAGACCTTCCAAGCGTGCCCAGGCGTTAGAGAAACCGTGCATGCCGTTGTAAACGTAGTAGCAGAAGTCTGCATGGTGGCCCACAACTGACGTACTCTTTCCCCAGGTTTTGTGATAGGGACACTCCTTCCTTTGTTAGCGTCGATCCACTCGCACTCATCTCTGGCTTCGTGAGCAGCTCGCTGAATTTGTAGAAGACCGTCCTGGACCCAGGGGGCGCGCTGGCCGTTGGCAGTGTGCGGTTGTTTGCGCAACCTCAGACGAACGAGGTTGGAGAGGGCTATGTTTGTTAGGATGATGAGGCAACCGAAGACTATGATGAAGAAGAGCGCGAAAACATTTACATTGCTATGTGAGTGTTAGTATCTAGATTCATCAAAAAGCAATAGATCCTGGTACTGACCTGAAGTTGCCGTTAACTCGAACCTTCTGAGCATGGCACAGAGCTTCCTCCGCGGTCCCGTTGGGTGGCACTATATATTGCGCATTATTGGGATCGACAGGACCCGCAGCATGGAAGACAGCAAGTTTCTGTAGTCGCGCAAGAAATAGGTTGTGCCAATCTTCCACCTCGATTGTCCAGTGATTTTCAGGCAATCCGGACTGCACAAAGCTGCCCGTAAGTGAGTTTCGAGCGACCAATGGCGCCGATGATTGCAGTCCAACTTGGCGTACAGTGTTTTCCCACCATATGACGTTCTGAGAAAACAAGTATGCGGTCGCATTTTGAAATGAATTCAACTCCAACGAGTCGAATCCCTTCTTTGCAAGTACGATTCCGGTCAAATCACCACATCTGTCGGCTTTGGGATTGCAGAATTGGTACTAAACGAGGCTATATCAGTAATTGTGTGCGTGTATAAAGATTTAGGAAGTTCACTTACCTGTTCGGCGCAACCTAGCACTGTTGCTGGGAAATCAGCGGCATAAACAGATAAAGATTCATTGGACGTGGGCATTCGTCTATGGGCCGCGAATATCGGATCGTCGATAGGTGTAAGAGATATCACGCTATTCGACAAAAAGAAAGCTACGTTGACATCCGCATCCCGACGTTGAAGCTCGGGAATTGCGGTAAAATCCATATCAATCTGACCTGCTTGGTCCTCATACGTACTATGCTTGGGTTAGCCGCTTTATGTAGAGGTACAAATACATGGTATAATTGTAGTAATTCAGAATATCAACTTACTCAACAATATAATCCCTCGTAGTATTGGTAATAATCCAGTCCAATATGAGAGTAATATTAATGTCAGCTAACCCGTGAGGCCCGTAATGATATACACTTGCAGTAGTGTTAGGCATGTCCATTGATAGTCCCCCAGCTGTAAGTTTCATCTCGGAAACATGTCCTTCTTGTGACAGTGGGGTACAGCTCAGAACTTTGCGGAACTTGATGCGGTCTTCTTCCCGGGCATTGATCCCGAATATCTCCATGGAGTCCAAGTAACCAGAATCAAATGTGACTACTGGATAAGTAGTACACATACTTTCGTCGAAAGGACAAGCGCTGTGCTCGAACCGAGTAGATTTAATGTTCCTGGAAGCATAGTCATTACATCGGGTTGGGTCATCAGTTTCGCCGTAGCAGCCTCTTGAGTATTGTATGCTTTCGGTAATCGATGTCTGGAGCTCATTCCGGGTCGCTCTAGTGAATGAATCCGCATAGGCCTCTTTTGCGGTCACTGGTTTTGGCCGCATCCACGTCCCGCATGAGGAGCTCTGGACAAGCACTTCGATGTTGGTGGTGCGAACGACATATGCTGAGAAGATAGCCGCTACGAGAAACCCAACCATGAACACTCCTCCCAGAATGAAATATCCACATGTCCGTTGAAAAGGCTTGCGTCCGTTTTTTCGCCAGTACCATCCCAACTTCAAGAATTCGAAGGCAGTTGAAGCTGGGGAGCCACTGTTCCGTAAGAGGACCTGTCGTTGTCTGCTGAATACGTCTGTGTACTGTGATTTATTATCTAATTGGAGGTTGTACAGAAAGAAGCAGATAAGATCCCAGAGATGGCTGCCAGTGAATTGGACAAAGAGTGCTAAGAAAGCGACTAGGACAGTTCCACCGGAGGATGTAAGAGTGATAGTAGAACCTAAAACTCGGCCCTGGGCCCAATTGATCCAAAATCCGACAAACACACGATCTGTGAAGCTTAGAGTCATGCTGTAAGGTAGTGTAGTCGATTGTCCTCTTAGAACCAATGCTTCCTCTGTGGGAGGGCTGAAGATTTTATATTACCCATATCTCTACATAACTCATGAAAGATAAGAACTTTGTCGCTAAAATCTTCTCCAACACCGAGGAAGGCAGCTCTATTCCATCTCCAAGATCGTCTTGCGTCGCAGGGCTGAATTCTATCATATGCAGAAGCAGAGAATGACGGCTTCAGGACCCCGAATCGTTTGGGAGCCGAACTTCTGAACCTATAGTGTCAAGCATGTGCGAATACTCAAACTTTTGAACTTAAAGATCTGTGATCAGTAAGCCATGCTTTAACGATAATGAAACAGTGGAGAAGAAGAGGCGGTTCAAGGGGGCGAAATTCGTGGACTTTGCTGATTAACTCAGCCCCGTTGGTTGCAACAGCAAACTTCAAAATCGGTGTCGCTTTAACGATGATGGCAAATCAAAACTCGTAGCCCTTTTTTTTCTTGTTGTTACACTAGACTTTTCTCTCTCATGCATGAGCCATCGTTTTCATAACTGGAAACTACCATAACAGGATGTGGCGGCTCGATTGCGTAATGGGGTAGATGTCCGCTTAAAGCAGGGATGCAATAGAGCAACGATATCTATGGTTTATCTACGGTGCAATAATTCTAATTAGTTCGTTAGCCTTGAGAAGCATCATTTACTCGTTTCGCAATAGTCAAATACTTCTTGGAACAGTCGCCTCAACCCTCTAACGCGCATCTCCGTCTACATGCGATACTGATGACCCGATCCTGCTTTCTTTCTGATTACCAAGGGAGGAACGACAAGATAGTCCGATCGAAGAGCATAGAACAATCTGACCCGAGTTGAAATAGGAGTTGAAAAAGAAGAGTGGTACGTGTTACCACCTTACATCTCTTTCCCAGCGATTTGAAGCGTTACTTTGAATATGCTTCTACACTTGTCGAACATTACTTGGTCGCCTGTGATATTGGGAGTATGAGTAAATTCTACGGTGTAAATTTCCTAAATATCAAAATATTTGTACAGTCGTGGGTCCATTGTACGGTATCATTCTTCCTATACAATAAAGCAGGAGGTCCTTGTATGAGTGAATTTACAGCAGGCGGGAATGTTATCGTAAGGGGAGAATACTAAGGAAGGACATTAAAACGATGTTGCGGAAGTTATTGTGGAGGGACTATCTGACACAATACGTCTATAGGTACGTAGCCCACACAAGCACCAATGCACCCACTCTTGCTATCCTCTCATCTTGAAGCTATCCCTTGCCAATTTCTTGCTTCACCACCTGTCTCGCAACGTCAATAATCTGTTTTTCAAACGGTACATACCGCTCAACCTCCCTTCTTGCGTTCTCAACCCTACTTTGTACTCTCTTACCCCTCAATAATACCAAGGCAATTATCACCAGTGACCAGCTTCTTAATTTAACAGCTTTAGCCCACCGAACAAGCATATTGACCCACCACCCAGACCCACCTCCTTTGTAATCAATCCCTCGGGAGCCGAACAAAACCGTTTCCCACCAAAAAGTGCTTGCGAGACCAGGCCAACTCGTCACATTTTTCCCATGCTCGTTAATGTAAAAGTGACTGCATTTAGCTTTCGAAATCGAGGACTGTAGTCGGGCTTGTAGATTTGCATTGTACTGGTCTTCAATAGCTTGCCGAACTTCAACCCTTATGCCTCGGTTATCAAGAATTGGGCTGATCAGGACACGGGAGATGTATGACATGGAAACCTCACTAGTGAATAGGGGTGAATTACGGGCCGGAAACGTGTTCGGACCGAATAACTATATCCAGGATCAATATGTCAGTTCCTATGCTTTTCATGTCTACAAGCGCCCATAATTTGTAATAGTATTTCTCGTAATTGAACGACAGAAGTGAGAAAAATGTTGGATAAGAAAACACATACTATTCCAAAGTTCGGAAATCCTGCCACCAACGACCCCCAATATGCTTGAGGCCCCCTAGTCTCTTTCCAGTACTGTTCTAACGAAACATTCTCTCTGGCACCAAAGATAATTCCCCAAGCTGAGGACTGGTTTTCGGAGAGTTTGGTCGCAAGGATAATGATGTCAAACTCAGACTCCTCATCATTGGTGCCGATTATTCCTGTTTCGGTGAATTCTTTGATGGTTTGAGAAATCGCTTTCTGCTTGTCCATGGGTGAACTAATCTCTTCAAGTTTTGACGTCCGGTTCATGATGTGCGTGTCCGAGCTATAATGTTCGACTAGATTATCATTTTCTAGGAACAGTTCAAGCCGATGTAATCGCAAATAGAGCGGTAGCCATCTGTACAATGATTGCGTAAAGGTGCCGATCTTCTTATTATGCGTCTGGCTGCCCGCGTGCAGACTTCGAGTATACCTAGGGGGAAAGACAAGTTAAAACTGCTTGTAGTCTGCTGGATACGACGTTCCTGTTTGACTGTACGCGTACTATAAGAATACGCTGACCTAAGCTATACAGAGGTGTAAAAACACGTGCGAAATAAATCCAAAAGTAAGCTGCTGCATAGTAGGCATACGACTAAAAAAAAAAAAAGTGAATCATGAAAAGGTAAGAATCATATCCGTTGAAGACTTACCGTTTAACTACCCTTGCACTGTGAGACACACTCGACACCAGCTTTGCAGTATTAAAGCCGTTGTCAATGATCGCGACCCTCTTGTTTTCAAAGGCCTTTCGCTCATAACCTCTCCATTCCTCTGGCCAGGGCGTCGTATAAATCGTCCTTCCCTTGAATTTTTTGAGATCTTGGAAATTGAAGTCTGTCGAAAGACTTATTCCGCCCATGGCAGAGATAAGAATAGTGCAAAATCTTACAAACTGGATGCCCGTCTTTAAGTCTTTCAGCTGAATATGCCATGTATTCTTATCTTCAAGCCATATCGCACGGATCATTTCGATAGATGCATGAATGTGAGGTCGTAAATTGAACTTTTCAACTGTCGTGTTCACGTAATCCAGAATCTCAGCATGATCACAAAATTTCCGACTCCAGTACGGATTGGGGTTAAAACTGAAGCTGTACAGATGGGTTGGGACATCAGCACCACCTTTAAATTTGAAGTTAGTATTCCTGCTAGGTATTGGAGTTCAGTATGATTTCCTACATCCTTGATACTTATTTGTAACCCACGTCCCTCCAATCTGGTCAGACTTCTCATATATCTATTACGGTGTTAGGGTGTTCGAGTTAGTGTGCATTTTAGCCTACGGTGAAATCGTGAAAACCGAGCTCCCACTTCAAGTGATGGGCCATTACGATCCCAGAAGGGCCGGCCTAGAGATGGTTCATTATCGGTTTTAGTTATGGTAATAATAAACTCACCCCAATGATGATTATAGAGGGAACATCCCTCATTTCCTGTCCTACAACCGAGAGCAAGGTCTGACCAGCTACAGTCATGAGAGTGCCGCCGAGGAGGCCTGATGCGACTTCCATCGTATTAAAGCAATGGGAAGGAGATCATGGGTCAGCAAGTGGAGCCAACGGATGAGCTTTGTTACAAAGAGGTAAAGAAAGCCCTAACACCAATCTAATGTATAGGTGATGATAATGCAAAGAGATAAGACAGGAGAACCTTGAAGTAGAGAATTAAGAGATCGCCTAAGGTGAAGACTGATACCTGAAGCAAAGTGTAACCGCCCTAGATTAAGATATAGATTCAGGGTAAGGTTAGTACCTTAAAGTAGATACTGGGCTGGATGAGATGATACCCTAAACACCCCCGCACTTCAGCGAAGCTAATTGGGACGTCAGCTAGAGCGGACAAACGATGGCGCATAGCGTAGAACCAAGTCCTTAGAGCTGGAACCTCCTAACTTTATTTCAACGGTTCGACAGAATATAGCTGAATATTTGCCTCGGCTAATATTACGGACTTAGCTAATCTGTTCAGGGCCGAATGCTCTTCTAGATGACGGATCAGATATCTAGACGACTGAAAGATACTTGTATGTTCCCACAACTGAAGAGGGAAGAGATATCCGAAGTAATCCAGTGCCAGATGGCTGAAGTAGAAGCAGTGGTTAAAAAGCAACATCAAAATCATGATCCCACCTATATTGTTATATGGGGGTTGCTTTTGGTATCATTTTGATCTCTAGATCAAGCTGATTATCAGGATCATGTCCAATACTGGTATACAGCATTGCGCTGTTGACAGTGGGCGCTGAAGAAAACTTCGCACACTGCTTAGCCAGATTGGCAGAGTTTTCATCGTGCCAAGATCACTTTCTTACAACTAAAACCCCACCAGACACAACCCACAACAGATATAACCCATAACAGACCAAAAACTCAACTGCAAGGCAGGAGAGGGAAATACAATAGGGCTATAAGCCCTAGTAAAATAAGGAAATATGTATGGCTAAAACTGGTATAAGATATAACTGCAGGATGGAGGGAAGAGATTTTCTTTCATATTGCAAAACAGATCAAATACAGGAGCATTCCTCTTATACTTCTACTAGATATATTATTTGCCCTTTCAGGGATTTATGTCCATAGGGAAGTCGCGCCATAGCTTGAAGGCTGCATGCGCAGTATTGTAGGTAATACAATACAATTGAGTTTAAAAAAAAAAAAAAGGGCGAAGATACGGACGTCTTTC
>MU006117.1:63818-76106 GCA_010093705.1 Patellaria atrata CBS 101060
AAAAGAAGCAGTGGGTTTTCTAAGAATGGTCTGAACGAAAGTATCTACCCGACATAAGTATTTAAACACGCTGTAATCCTGGGAAAGGCCCCCCCTCGCGGAAATGCTGATATCGAACAAAGCCCTAGCAGGAGCACTCCAAACACCCCCTTAAAGTAGAAGTATACATAGAAACTTTTACAAGCTCAAACAAATCTCTAAGCTTTCGACAACAAAGCTAAAACCTCTTCCTTCTCCGCGGTCGGTAACATTGCCAAAACCTGCGCGACACCTCTGAGACCTGCCTCCTTATCCTTCCTCAATAGCGAGGCCACATCCCAAGCAATACTTTCCCTCCTCATATGCTCCACTTTAGCATGGATATCCTTCCTGTTTTCCTCATACCAGACAGCGACGTTCTTGTCATCGTCATCGAATCGCGGAAGATTTGACCAAGCCTTGAGTGTTTGAAGATTCTTGACACGCGACGATAGCTCTGGAGCAGGTGAAGCCGAAGCCATGCGCTTGAGAATATATTCCTCGTTGAGACGGCGGCGGAGACGCCAGTAGAAGAAGCGGCGGGCGTTCTGCCAGCGCAGGGGCATACGAATAGTATCTTTCGCGTGCATGCGACCGGCGCGGTCGTGGAGGTCCGCGAATTGTAGCGAGACCTGCTGGTAAACTGTGAGCAGCAGCTGTTCGCGTTCTGTCATCTTGGCCTTAATCTCGGATTGGTCCTCACGGCTGATTGATGGGTCCGCCAGACGGCGTTTCAAGTCGCCATAAGTTTGATCAAGGCGCGCCATAGTTTCCAGTTGGCGGTCTTTGCGGAACTTGATACCGACAATACCTTCAGGCTCGAGAACACCTCCGCGAGATTCTTCATCGGCATACATCTCCATGTATTGCGGGTTGATTGTCGGGTCAACGACGACCTTATTACGGTTAGCAGTGATCAAAGAGGAGAAATTACGTGATAAGAACTTACCCATGAGCCACCACGCAATTCTCCGAAGGGTGGAATATAAACGAAGATAGGTTGTTCATATTTGACCAGCGCATCCACAATATAAGAACCATACTTGAGGACTTCATTGTACATATCCCGTTGTCCACCAGAGAAGCCTCTCCAGTTAGCTAAGATGATTAATGGAAGCTGCTCACCATTGTTAAAGTCACGGATCGCTTGGGCAGTCTTGTAGGCTGAGTTAGGATACCAGACACCGCCAGCCTCGGATGTGACTTGTTCGATGGAGTCGGGATTAGCAGGATCAGCAGGAGTGACGTTCTCGACTGCACGAGTTTCAACACCAATCACACCAACGGGAATACCACCAAGGCGAGCGCGACCGACAACAACTGTCCTTGCCCAACCACCAAGAGACTCCTCGAATGAGCCTTTGTCGAAAAGACCAGTAAGGAACCCTTCTTCTTCATCCTTTCCGGCGATCAGATGTCTTACATCGTATGATTGCCTTTGCGGCGGATAGAAAGTAATATCTCTATCCCAGTTATCCTCAGAAGGTGATATTGGTACAGGGTTATTCTTCTTGTCTGGGATATAGGAGAGCCACTTGACGATCTTAGAGACGCCCGCAAAATCATCGTCAGCGGTCATGTGAGACACGCCGTTCTTGTACATAATTTGTGTACCACCAAGCTGTAGGTTTGATGTATATACTTCCCGTCCAAGAAGCTTGTTGATAGCGGGAGCGCCAGTAAGAATGATTGGTTGACCTTCGATCTGAATGGCACGTTGACCAAGGCGGACAAGGTAAGCTCCAATACCAACAGATCGACAGGTGACAAGCGTAATAGTGAAGATGTCCTCGTAAGCGCGAGAAGTCTCGCCGGCAATCAAGCCAGATCCCTTCAAGCACTCAACACCCAGACCGTCTTCAGCACCAATAACGGTTGTAATCTTATATCGTGTCTCGCTTTTGTCCTGAATCTCTTCAGTAATTACGGCACGCTTGTCACCATCCTCAAAGCGCTTCTTCTTCTCAGGGGTCAGATACAGATAATCAATACCAGCTTCAGGCTTGGTTGAATCTTTCCATGCAACTGAGAAATGAGGAATAAGTTCTTCAGCCATCCCAATACGTGCGCCAGAGTTAGCAGATAAATAGATCCTGGGGATACCAAGCTTTCTAGCGAGTTCAGAGCACTTATGGAAGAACTTATCTTCAGCAGGTCCGAAAGATCCAATCTTGTAAGTGATGTCATTAGCAATGATAATGAATCGCCTACCGCGAGGATACTCCGGAGTCTTAGCAGTGACAATCCAGCCAACCATACCGATGGTGTTTGCACCTGGTTCACGGTTGACCTCAGCAAGGTTGTCATTATCATCGAAAACAAGCTCATTATATTCGATGCATTCGCCCTTGACTGGTTGCTTTTCCTTTAGATGCGGAAGCTTCGCAACGAGCTGATTCCAGCTGTTCTCTACCGCTTGTCTGAAAAGTTCGGGGAAATCGTAGACGTATTGGGTTCCCATGATGTGAGCCTTGTATCGCTTCGGCTGCAAAGCACCTTTTGTTGGATATGGGGTCGATACCGGGCGCAGATGCATGGAGCCAATCTTAGTAGTGCCTCCAATGCTGTGAAAGATCCATTGACCACCCTTGTCGGATTTACGCTCAGCATAGAGCTCTACCTGAATGACATATCCGGAGGTATTGGTGATAACTACACGAAGTGGATAAGCCTCGCCTGTACTTGGGTGCGTGCAAATGATGCGGATTTCAGCGCCTGTAACACGCAGTCTCCACGCGCGGCGTCCAAAACGTTCTAGGAAGCCTTCAAGAGCTTCCTCGACCTCAGAAGGCTGCAGTGGGAAAACGGTGGAGAAGTTAATGAAAATGTGGTTCAAGTCTGAGTTGTTGTTACCAATAATCTCAAGAGCGTCCAGGATATCGGTCATCAGCCTATCAGCTTCCGAGATCATGTACTCCGCAGTAGAGATGTCTTCCCTCAGCCGCCCGGGACGCACAACAGCCCTTGTGAAGTACCGCTTATCTTTTTCGTTATCAGCGCCTTTGCCAATAGCTTCATATATGTGAATGTTGCGGTTCTCCGTGAACACTGGCTTGATGTTGAACTTAGATAGACGACCAAGTTCAAGCTGGAAAGCTAACGCGGGTTCAATATGACGAATACTGTCATCTTCCTCATAAGCGGGACCGCGGAAAGTGTAGTAGCCAGGGTAAGTTCCATCTTTGTGGCCGCAAATGAATGTGAGACGACGAATGCGCCTAGCCAATAGCTCTTCCTTGTACTCATTGACGATAGGAACAATACGCTCCAAAATTTCCTTATCATCGAAACTCTCGGCATCATGGACGGCGACATTGCACACTCCAGTCAACTCATCATCACTGTCTGGTTTGGTAGCTGCAGGCTTTCGCTTATTGGAGAGATCCGATGACAAACTAAGCTGGTTGCCGCTCGACTTTCTCCTCCCAGTGGCAGGGAAGATTTCAAGGGCACGAGCGAGGTATTCCTCTGCATCATCGAGGAAATGAACTGGTACAACTGCACCTTTGCGAGTCGGCTCGCCCTCTGCCATTCTCTTTAGGTAACTCATGTCACTAATGGAAGAGATGCGTTTGCCGAATTCTCCTCCGGATGAAATAGGAGTTCCTGGGGTGGACGGATGGGAGGATTCAATTGGGAGTCCAAACTCCGATTCACCAACTTTGCGGAGTGCAAAATCCCAGGATAAGATGTACGGAGCATCGGTATCGATGTGATAGTCAATTTGCTTCAGTTGGTAAGCACGGTATGCTCGGCGAGTGTAAACTTCCAGGGCCGCCAGTACAACCCATGGGTCAGGGTGCGCAAAGAATTGAGGTAGTACGTCGAATACAGTAAACCTGGAGTCAACGACCTCTTTGATGACCTCAAAATTAGGTTCCCGATGGTCCCAGCCACTTTCTCCATATCGGGACTCAACAACGGAAGAGCGAAGAATGTGCTCCATCTGGGTCATCCTTTCTTCTAGTGAAGGCATCGCGCACTGAATTAGGACTTCACGAGCTTTCAATGAAACCTTAGCTGTCTGTCTCGACTCGAGTTCAGTTAGCTTCCGCAAAACAGGCTTGAAGTACTTGGCTACATTTCCAACACCAGGCTTATTTGGTCTGTACATCTCGAGAATAGCGAGTATGAGATTGTTCTTCGCACTGACGCGAGTATGAGAGAGCACAGTATGAACAACGTTCATCAAGTTGTCTCTGTTCTCATCTCTAAGCTTCAGAATTACTTCTTCGTCGCGGTTTGTCCGAGAAGAGAACTGTGATTCGACTGCCCAGTATTGCTCTAAGAAGTTGATCATGACACTGTACTCGTGTACTTTCAAGCCGTCCGTGTAGCGCTTCATCACCTCAACAAGAGGAGCAAGGCTTGATCTCAGTAAATCCGCATCGCCAGCTGGGAGGTTCTCATCCAGAAAACGGTTGAATGCCTTGCTCGGCTGTTTAGCAGGGAACTCAAGATTTCTACTATGGGCGCGGTCAACGATTTGCGATAGAGTCATATCCAATTTCTGGGGCATGCGCGCATGAAGAGCAGATGCTTGGGCATTCCATTCGCCGTAAGGAAGTTCAGGGTCACGCAGCACTTCGACTAGTTCCTTAAGAGAGCTTTGCATGATGACCTGGTTATCGAAACCCATCAAGATATTTTGAAGAACGCCTTTGAGGTGTGTGAAACGCTGAGGTGGCTTGTTGCCCATCACCGTCGGGCTGCCCGTATCCGGAAGCGGATCCAGGAAGGGCTGAGCAGACTTGACCTTTGACGGATCATCTAAGGCTAGAATACCTAGAATATCACCTGCCTCAAGAGTTGCACCCGGCTGCTTGATCAAGTTGACAATGCCATCTTCTTGGGCGAGAAGTGGCATGTACATTTTCATGACCTCAACTTCAGCGAAAGGCTGACCCTTCTTGATATGTTCACCGTTCTCCACAGTAAACTTAACGAGCTTACCGGGACTAGGTGTTCGCAATTGTGTAGGGTCATTTTCTTGCTCGAGCAAGCAAGTTTTGCTGTCAACACTAAGACGAGTAGCGCCGACTTCTTCTTTCCAGTACACGTTATGACTCTTTCCGCTGAGCAGCACAAGGAGGCCTCCGTCGGCGAGCGCCCTGATACCAACTTGGCATCGAGAGCCGTTAATAAATAGCGTGAAGCTATCAATACTTGATTTGGTAGCTGTGAACTTATACCGGTAGCCTTCGTAGATGAAGTCGATCGGGAAGACTGTCTTCAGCACATCTTTCGATGGAACCTGGCCCTTTTCCAAGCTAGTCTTATATTCTGTCATACACGCCTCGCTTGCAATATGAGCTTTAGTGACTGCACCGCAAATGACCGCCATTATTGGATCCGGGCGTTCAGCAGTGAGTTTATTGGAAATGAGCTCATCCAACCAGCCGGTAGTGATAGTGTTCTTCTCGAATGCCGGAGTTTCGAGCAGCTTAATAAGATATTCAACCGTGTGCCTGAAGTCACCACGGATGCTCAGTTCCTTCAAGGCCACAACCATATGTTTTCTCGATGCTTGTCTGTTCTCACCATAAGCGAAAATGTGGCCGAACTGACTGTCTGAGAAGCTGTGAATACCACCCGCAGTGCCAACTGAAAAGTAACCCCATACGTTGGAACTACTACGGAAATTGAGTTCGTGCATAGTACCTCCGGATGGTTTGAAACCTTCTCCTGGATCTTCCGAGGTGATACGGCATGCGGTAGTGTGTCCCTTGGGTTTGGGTCGGCGCTGGCTGACCGCGCTATCCTCTTTCGTGAAGTCGAAATCAATCGATGTGGCGGAATGGGGATCAGCACCGTACAGGAGTCTGATATCGCGAATCCGATTCAGAGGAACACCCATGGCGATCTGAAGCTGGGCAGCAGGCAAATTGACACCTGTAACCATCTCCGTGGTAGGATGTTCGACCTGAAGACGGGGATTCAGCTCCAGGAAGTAGAATTTGTCGTCCGCATGCGAGTAGAGATACTCAACCGTACCAGCCGACACGTAACCAACGAGTTTGCCGAGTGAGACGGCTGCTCTCTCCATGGCTTGGAAGGTATTAGGATTTGCTACTGTTACTGGCGCCTCTTCAATAATTTTTTGATGTCTGCGCTGTACGGAACAGTCTCTTCCGAAGAGAGAAATGTTTTGTCCGTACTGATCAGCAAGAAGCTGAACCTCCAAATGTCTTGCATTTCCGGCAAGTTTCATGATGAAGATAGGTGAGCCAGGAATTTCGCTCGCAGCTGCTCGATACAGCTGCTCAAAGTTTTCCTCGGATTCGACTTTACGGATACCTTTTCCACCACCACCTTCTGATGCCTTGACCATGACCGGAAAGCCGATCTTCTTAGCCATTGCCAAACCCTCTTCGGGCGAGTGCGTACAGCCCAGGTCGTAAATATGATCTTCTACTGTGACGATTCCGTCGGCACCGACCTTTACCTGCTCGACACCAGTTCCGGACCAAGGGATGCAAGGGACCTTTGCGTGTTGTGCAACGATTGTGGAGGAGATTTTGTCGCCCAGTGACCTCATGGCAGAGCCGGGAGGACCAATGAAAACAATTTTATTCGGGGAGGCAGCGAGCGATTCAGGTAATTTTGGGTTTTCTGAAGCGTGACCCCTAGTGCAGGAATTAAAACTCGAAATTGGACACTTTTGGAATGTTTATCTTACCATCCTGCCCAAACTGCGTGTACGCCCATTCGCTCAGCAACATCGACAATTAGCTCTACATTCGCGTAGTTGTTGTTGTTCGTGCCTCCTGGAACCTGACCTCGTTCATTAACTACAGTCTACCACCATAGCACTCGTGCGAGAATGGGACAGGCACTTGAGAATTGCTTACCTCAACGTATTGATCGGCCATCCTGATGTATTCTGCGTTGGCCTGCAGATCCTCAGGAGTGGCCATGACTGTGAATTGAATTGCCCGCTCATCTCCAAATGTCTCGTATGCCCATTTTCGCACCGATCGAATCTTCTTGACGGCTGCGATACCATTGTTCGCGATAAGAACCTAAATTACCATTATATCAGCAAGTGCCCCGCCAGTCCATATTTCAATCGTTTCCTTACATTTGTGATGACTGTGTGGCCGCCATGAGAAGCCACAAAATCCTTCACCTTCCCAGGCGGCGCGACACCTAAATGGTTACCTCCGATGAAATGTTCTGGCAAGTTGTACTTTGCTGCGTTCGAACTCGGAGCACCGTTGGTATGTGTGCCATTGGCGGCTTTTGAAACTCCATTTTGGGCCATTGTCGCTGTTTTGAGGCCTGTCGACCGACTATATGAGCCTCAGAGAGAGATGGTCCTTATAACGCGGAATAGATCAAAAACGAGTTGGTTAGTCTCTGAAGTGAGGAACGCCCAGATGGTCCCCCAATGGTCTATATTTAACAAATGGAGAATGCAATAATACCACCTGATCAACCAACTAGCTCGAAGAGAAGTGTGAAGAAAAGGTATGGGCGGTGAATTGAAGAAAGGTCGTATGGTTATACAGAGCAGCTTATGACCGTATAAGCTACTAGGAAATTGCTAGTATGCGAACTACTCCCTTGACCAAGGAGATTTTGGGAGTAAGTTGCAGAGAAGTATAGGAGGATTCGATGACGGAGCAGATGATGAAGTCTGGAAAAGTGTAATGGGTGTCAAGAGTAGGCGTTTATGTATATGTATTGATTTTCCTTAATTACGGCACACCCTCCCCACAAGCTCTCCCGAGCTGTTGAGCTGAAGCCCGAACTTTTTATCTCGCGTACTCTGCCTAATTAGGCTTACTGTGCGCATCCCCCAACTTGAATGACCTCCCTAGTGCCCACCCTTTGCGGCCAGGGGCACCTTCCGCAAAACCCTGTCGGTACTACGCAACTGTCAATAATGTTTTTATTGCCCCATCGCTTGTGCACTCCGATAAAATCAATCGCCAGCATCAACCGTTCATGCATGGAAATTTTGCTCGGTGTATTTCTCTGCAACCCTGCAGAATCCATAGGAACAACAGAAAATCGTCTCTGTCATCGCTGTGGGTGGGACTTTGCGTGGATGCTAAAAAGGTGAAGTTGAGACAAAGTTGTTGAGGTTCAACTCAAACCTCGCTCCATAGCGATCCTTGAGATGCGCTTTTCATACCGTTGGGGATAAGCTATCCCCAAACGCCACGCATCTTTCCTTTCATCCAGGAATCCGTTCCTAATAAATCCTGCATTACGTCTTCTTTTTTATTTCTTCATCTCTTTTCTCATTTCTCTTCTCTATTTCAAGATGCGTGTCAGAGCGAACTTGAGCTCTCGGAGCGCCACCGATATGGAAATCTTCACGAAGTGGGATAATAAAAATTACAAGTTTGGGTGCCGGGTAATCAGAGTTATCCGACGTCCTCGACGGCTCTCCAGTGTCACGGCGTCTAGGAGAAACTCTTTCGTAAAGTGGTAAGGACTACGGTGCATATAGGCACTGTAGATATCTTCGGTACGTGACCAATTCGGAACCCCACCGTCGGACTCCGACCCTTCACCAAGGCGACACCTTATCCTACCCGGCCAATAGAATGCACCGACAGGTACAATCAGTCTAAATCGGGAAACCCACGATACATGCCAGTGGTGAATCTCTGGCGAATATACTTGCCCTTGGTCTTTTCGAAGCCTAGCACATATTCTCGGTCCTAGCGTCCCCCCGGCCCGAAAGATCTATTCCATGCAGCATCTCCCGCTGTCATCTATCGTGCAGTTTCATACGTACTGTGACGACATGTTCGGCATCGTCAGACTAACTTATCTCAAATATCTTCTTTTGTAAGAAAACAGGTACTCCGTGAACTGGACAATAAATCTCTTTCCCAGGTCAAGTTTTTCTCAGGTGTTCTAGTACCTCACATAACCTAAACGTGAGAGGCAGCCTTTCGTATAGACATTAGGTTTAAGTTTCCTCACGCTCATGTATGCATGACAGGGCATATCTCCAAATCCTACACATTACAAGGTCCTGCCATGTTGGGGGTGAGTGGATAGGCAAATTGCTACTGTGCTTCAATATCTTTCACCTCCGCATACAGTCTTTGTTGAGACCAACCGTAGTAATATACGCGCGCCTCACAACGTCAACACAATTATGTTTTTCTATCCTATTCCTCTCAAAAATCGATGCTGGCAATCACAGGCGGATAGTCTCTACTATGACCCACCCACCAGTCGCTGGATTTTATAAAGGAAAAAGGTAGTAGAAAGCTTTCCCACTCATACGCTACTTTCCCATGAATGTGCGTATCTATAGGTTATAGAGAGCTTCTAGTCGCAAAACCAATCATTAATTTTATTAAGCTTATCTCAACGTCCAGCGCGGCGAATTCCCTTTTGGGTAGTCCCGCCTCCCTTATCAAGCAGGACCAACCAACAAGCAGCATAAGCAAATAGGACTTCTGCATGTATGATCACCTCAGCTTTCTACTTTATAATCGGCATTTTTATATTTTCGCGATATCTAAATCCTCAACAACACTACTTGCAACTAGACAACGAGGTCTTAGAATTTTCCATCCTTTATACCAAAATGCGAAGTTGACTCGTCTTGGCGTCGTTTACGCCACAATTATTAGGAGCGATAAACTATGGTGAAAAGTAAGTCACCAGAAAATTTACTGAATTCTACACACTTCATGTATAAGAATTTTGGTATCAGAGCGTAAGTTCATCCGCTATCAGACGCGGAACAGAAGACTTATACCGTTTCAAAGCCGGTTCAGATAACCTTAAACGATCAAAAATCTGCAAATCCCAAGGGTCGTTAGTAAGAATCTTAGTAGTATCCCTCCAAACCATCTCCAAGCTTCCATCCATCGCCGCTTCGGAAGCTGGTCCGCAAGTTAGATCCTCTGAGTGCTGTATGAGGCCGCTGAAGAACCTATACCCCTTTTTGCACTCGGCGCACTGATAGGGTTTGATTTTCATATTATCCGCACCGTGCTGATCAAATCCTGTCTTTAATCTCTCGATCCAGCGCTTCTTGAGAACGATACCACTTCGATTCCACATAGCGACAGAGCAGTTTAACTTCTCGAGAGATACTTGCGAAGCGCAGGTTCCCTTCTCAAGATGACGGATCATGTGAGAACCCATTTGGAAACCCCAGTCATAACCCCAGCATTAAAAGATGGTTGACATAACCGGGACCAAGTGCTATCCAAACTTTCGATTAGCAGCGGAAGTTTCAATGTCTGTTCATTCGAGGTATGCACGCACCATCAACCTGTTATTGAGGCTATCGAGAGTCGACATGCAGCGAAAGCACGCGTACACATCCTCGTCTTTGAAATATTTGTATGTTGTTGGGCCGCATCTACGGCAGACCGGTTTATGTTCTGTCTCGTCTAGATGTTGGATCAGCTCTTCCCTCCGCCTAAAGTCAATGCGGCATTGAGGACATGGAATATGTGACGGCATGAACTGCATGCGGAACTTGAAGTGCGGCTTGTTTGGGAGGTCATATTTACATCGGAAGCAGTAACGAACGTGGGCCCGATGGGTCTTATAATGGGTCAATATAGCTTCCTCGTTTTCAAAACTGAGATAGCGATCCCAACAATTCTTCTCATGGAAATGAGGTCTTCTGGAAAGAGGTGGTTAATTCATGTGAGCAAGGTGCATTACGAGTACTTCTACGCACCAAGTTGTCATTGTATGACGTGAAATCCGCTTTGATACTTGATACAGCACTGATATTGGTTTTTATGTAGTTTTGCTAATAGCCGAACCGTTAGAACAAACACAAGATGAACTTTCCCGTTAATATACAAACAACAAGAGATGTCGTTTGGGAATGCTTAATTTAGGAGGGGAATTCTCTGCTACCGGGCCCCTGGGATCTAGATTGCTATCTAAATTGCAGCTAAAACCCTCGCAGGTATACCATCCTAAATCTGGATGGAGGACGAGTCACTTTTCCTTGACAATGTCGTGTTTGCTACCAAACGCTGCACAGTAACTTGTCCCAACTCTTCAAAATCCTTTATTAATATATCTTGTGTACTACTTCATATTGCAAAGCTTTCGCCAATCCCTCTTGCTCTTTTCTCACGTTGCTATCATGGTTCATGGCTTGTATAGGACACCTCTTTTACATCACGGTTTCGGTTATGGTCATAGGATTCCAAAATGACAGGAAAAAGCGCTCTACCTCCCTGATGATTTCAGCTGAGAAATTAACCTTGGATCCGTACTTCTACTACTATCAACTCCCACGGCCTAATCCTGGAATACAGTTCCCTTCCATATTTTCTCCAACATCCCCTTCTTCGCTGTCTTTGCGGACATACCACATTCCGTATTCTCAGAATGCTGCATCAGGCTGCTGAAAACCCTGAAGTTGCACTCATATTCATTCCACTGATAGGGGAGATGGTCAGTATGAGCATTACCGTACTGGTTGAATCTCCGGAGAAAATCTGAGCCCCAGGCCGCTCTCATGGCTTTCTTCCGCGGGCCTCAGTGCGTTACTGACCAATTGTTAGATGGTGAAGCTGTCGAAGTATTGGTCCTACTGGCGACCAAGGCTAACGAACTACTCGCTTATTTGGTATCAGCGTACCCAGGGTTACTAATCTGATACAGTACTAACTTATCTTTTAGTTCTTACTGTTGGTATCTATTTTTACTGTTTTCTAAGACATAGATCTCATACTATTCCGTCCGTTTTGGTACACACCTGCCGTATATAACAGCTAGATAGAACCACTCTTTTGAGAATTAAGCGATATACTCCGTGCACCTGCAGATCCAGTTTATCTCACACCAATTGAGGTCCTCAATATTCGCGTTCGAAGGGCAAGTTTCCCGTTCCAAGTGGACTATCATGGCGGACAACGTGCGGAAGTAGCGGGGACAGCCCTAGGATTTGTGACTGAGAGGTTATCTTGTGCTATGATTAGGTTAGATTACGGTAAATACCGTTCGTGTGTCCGGCCATGCCGGAGTCGTATTTGTACATACCTGCTTCAGATTGTTGATGTTATCGTGATGTCGGTGACAGATATTGCAGGCAAAATTGTTCTCAAGGTGTGTTTTCAACGGTTTGCTGCAGATGAATTTATCGCATCCGTTGCATAAGGGTCTTGTTCAGGTCGTGCACGGTTTCAGACCGTGCACAGTCGCCCCCCAAAAGTCGCACCCCATAGAGTGATTTTGAAAATGATGCAACTCGCTCTATATTGGATATATCTATACTAAATTTTATGATGTTGTGAATAAGAAGCTATACTTTCCGTC
>MU006117.1:77706-141990 GCA_010093705.1 Patellaria atrata CBS 101060
GCCAGATTTCGTACAGTTGCAGGCGTAGGAGGGAAAGCACGATCAGTTAATCGATTGATATATTTAATAAGTGTTTTAGACTGCGCCTCGGTCATTAATTTAGAGTTTTCGATTGCTACCTGGCGGGAAACAGTGACATTACGAAAACGCCGCGACAACGTCGTGCGGTCACAATTATACTCTCTTGCAGTTTGCGTTATATTAGGGATATCTTGAAGCTTTAGACTCTCAAGCGCGGTCTCAATAGGAGTCATATTGGTGGTGGTGGAGTGGGAGGTAGTCCTTATTATTCTCCGGATACGTGTATTTTGAGAACTAAATTTTGGTGGGCGACCGTGCACTCTTTGAAACCGTGCACAGCCTGAACAAGACCCTTATAGGCACATGCTTTGTGTCTCTCCAATGCTGATGTAGGTTTTCCTTTCTCCGGTAAACGGTCTCGCTTTTCAAGCAAACGTTATGCTTTGTCGATTTCCTCCAGTGTTTGTCAAGAGCGGCGTCGCTCGAATAGTGCACATTGCAGCGCAAGTAGTAGCTATGCTTAGAGGATTTAACGTAGTGCGCCCGAAGAGCGTCCCAGTCTTTGACCGATTTGCCGCAGGGCGAACAGTAATCTTCTTCGTTAAAATCATCATCCCAACTATCACTGGAGAAAGCGGTCAGTTTTTGTGAAAGCCAAATCCTATTCTACCTTCCTATAATCGGACATGACACCTGACAGAATATTGAAGTGTAAATTGTTATTTTCAGTGACAATCAAAGCAGAGATGTAGATGATTCTTCAGTATTCTTATTTCGAAGATTGGGACCCGGATAGGGCAAGACTTTATAAAGAGATTTCTCGCAATCTCTATTTTATTCCTGAGTATCGAACTAATCCTGTAGTGCTATTCGGGTGGAAAACCCGCGTCCGCGTCTCGGGGACAGATGACTGACACGGGTTACGGCACGAATCATCGCAGAAACATATAGATCTAGGAAGTGGGGTTGAGCGTGTTGCTCTGCAGTGTTTTGGGGAAGCTTCTCTCAACTGAATGGTATTTAAAGATCGAAGCTTACCATCATGTGAGCATCGCTATGATATAAAGTGTTACATACTTATAGCTTTTTTCTACTCATAACGACATACATACAGCATCCTACTAAGTTGAACTGGTAGTCGAAAAAGTACTTCACTAGAAGATCAGATACAAGTGTTTGTGATCTGACTAGATTGAATCGTTGATGTGCCTATGGTAAATCTGTTGGAAAACTCGTAAAGCTAGACTTTGCTCCCTTATAAGATACCGCAAGTAAAACCTCGAGTGTGCCTCCCGTAAAACACTAAAGATGTCCCGCCATATTACTAGCGGTAAGTACGAACTATAGGATTAAGATCATAACGGAGGCCGAATAGAACAGAGAAGTGAAATGTGTTTTTCTGCAGGAAACGTCCTGGTCCCTGTCTTCTATCAGGCTTCAAACCCTAATCTGTTCCTATAAACCACTTCAAGCCAAACTCTTTTCAACCTTCCATCTTTAGCATGGTCTATCGCAAAGTTTCAGGGTGTATTTTCTACATGTTGCAATAATCCACTGAAGAAACCAAATTCCTGTCCGCAATATTGACAGAAAATGGAGCTAGGTTTGAGTGATCACTGAACTGATCAAAGCTATCCAGAAGGGGTTTTGGATCAATCACGAGGTACGCGCATCCTCCCAACGTACAACAGCCTCGTTGAGGTCCGAAAGGGTAGCACCTGTAGAGCAGGTTTGGCACTCGAGATGAATGATCATTGCAGACAAGGTCCGGAACCGGCGCTCACAACCCCAGCATTCGTAAGCCAAAGGGCGATGTGTGACTCTATGCTATAGGAGACTATATATTAGTTGATTGAAACTCACTAGGCTCGTGTGTTGACAACTAACCTGCTCAAGGCTATTGAAGGAATCATGGTGCCGATGACAAGTGCCACAACCGTAGACTGCTTCCAAATAGTCCCTCAGGTCACCAGTTATTCCTTTAGCACATCCTTCACAAACAGTGTAACATTGGATTCCCTCCAATATTGTACTAAACTTGCCCTCGTAAGGCCGTCGAACCCACAGTTGCGGCACAGATGATGCCTTTCTGAGGCGTCCTAGTGGTGCTCAAGCGCTAGTTGAGTTGTAAGAGTCCGCTTACATCGATCACAGCAGTGACCAACCGTAGCGACAAAGCACACTTTAGTAGTTGGTATTGAGTTTATCACACCAGGATTGTTGAATATTCAAATCTGGGGCGTAGGAGGCACGATGTAAGTGAGGAACGAAACTCAAAATCGGGTTGAGGTTTGGGCATGAGTAGACAAACTCCTCAAGTATTTCGATGAAATGATGCAATTCACTCGATTGATCTAAGTAGGAGCTCCTCAACGAGAGAAGTTTAAGGTAGTGAAGGATAGAAAGCGCTACCTAGGTAAGTTATGAATAAGATTACCGTAGCGGGAAGGCCCAACGCATTCAAGCTTAAGCTTAAGCTTGAAAACAGGTCAGACATAAAAATAATTTGACGTCTAGACCTAGTGTGTGACGTTCATTGATATAGACAAGCAACGGAATCAGTGAGGCCCTTCTCATAAGCGTGTTCGTGCTCGTTGTTCTTAATGTTAATCAGACGAAGTAATAGTATTTTCAAGCTACGTAGAAGATCTCTAGGAAGATTGTTAGAACAAAGTTGAGAATATTCACAGAAATTCATAGGTAGATTACCCCGATCAATCAACAACGTAGATAGCGGTTTGCGGAATTTTGGGTTTATCATCGATTATGAACCGATAGCTCGGTGACCTAGGAGAGCGGAGTGACAATATCTGCAGGACCTCAAATTTGTGAGGATGAGATACGTCCAAGGTAGCTACAGGAGTTTATCTGTCTTCTCGTGCCCATGATCAGAGCGTTGAATGATGTGTTCAGCACTAACATCTGGACTTAATCAAAATCATTCTCTCAAAAGCCCTCTGAAGACTCCTCCCCTTCTGAGCATGCGTGAGACTTCTCGAGCATGACGTTTGCTCCGCATGCTGCATCAGTCCACTATATGACCTGAACTCTCGATCACATTTTGGACACTCAAACGGTAGGTGAGGGTCCGGATGAATAGAGATCAGGTCCTTCATAACATACCTTCCGCCGGACAAGTCAGCGATAACTTCGTTGAGATCGGAAATGGTACAGCCTGACTCGCAATAACCTGCCTCAAGATGAAGGATCATTGTAGAGAAACAGCGAAAGGTACAATTACAGCCCCAGCATTTGTAGTCGGCGGCATAGTGCGGGATTTGATGCTAAAGTAGTTCATTTCAGCGGAATTCAAAAATGTATTTGGATGATAGTTTGACCATACCATCTCCAGAGAGGAGGGTTTTGAAATGCTGGTGGCAAATCATACAGCCATTATTCCCTTGCAAGTGTGTCGCAAGATCTCCGTCTATGCCACTTGAACATCCTTCACATACAGTGTAGCACTGCGCATCTCTCCAATGCTGCAAGAGATCGGCGTACGAACTTTCCTCTACATCACAACCAGCTTTCGAACACCGATGATAGGCCGATGAATCACACCAGTGCTATTCTCGAAATTTCTGTCGCAAAATCTCGGTTGCACCTCACGCAGTAAAAGTGGCGTGAAGAATGAGTGTAGTGAGCTCGTATAGCATCAAAGCTTCCAAAGTAGCGCCTACAACGGTGGCAAGAATATTCCTGCGACTACCTTTTGTACCTAATTAGTCCACATCCTCCAGAATCACGAAGTATCAATCCGCACGCGGTGCCCGTACTTGCTGAGAATGGCCAGGAAAAATTATAAGTACAATTCTTCAAGGGAAGGTTTGAAGTCAGAAATGCCCTTTGGTTGTTTATGCAAGACGCGAAGTTTGACGAGGATATGATTGATCGAGAAAAGTTGCTTGGAGCTAGGAGATCCTTATACATTGCTGTTACTTGTCGTAGTAGTATACCTAGTGAGTTTTAAACAAGAATGGAGGCAATGTGAAAATGCGATAGAAAGGTCTCTGACGAGCAAGTCGCTTGAAATTTCACAAGCGAATATTGAATGAAGCGAACTAAAGAGAATTGGTTTCTCCTGGGGCTGGGCGATAAGATAACATATGAGATGAGAAATGATGGTTTGGATTTCGTGATTGAGGATGAGTGTCACGATAGGATTATTTCGGAATAATGGAAGGAAAACCGTTCGCCAGACCACACTACACCTCAGTTAAAGCCCATGAGTTTAAGCCGTCCTCGAATATCTTTAACGGCGTTGCTAAGACTGAAGTCCCCACGAGAGAACCCGCTCGATGCAAGTTCCTTATTGCTTCCTTACTTCCATCATTCACCCATGCCGCTCATCAAGGTCAACCCTATAGCGTTTTTCCATTTTATATTGAAATATTCTATCGCCTTTAAAGGATGATTGTTCGTATACTCTACGAATAGGCGAAGGAGGTTTGCCAGATCGGTGAGAATGTTGACTTCAAATTCAACTACAGCCGTCGACTCCTTGAGCGAGCGAGCTTCACGATGGAAAAGTCCTCAGAGGTAGTCATCTTACCGAGGCGTTCGAGCCGTAGTTCACAATGGTAAACTTCCTCCATAAGTCGCATACCTGTTCTACAAGGTATACATGGCCTCTGGAAGCTCTGGAAAGCTCGCAAGGTCGGGACAATCGCTACAGCCACTCCAGATATCTGGTATTACTTGCCATCATACTCTACATGGTATTTATTCCAACCGTGCTCCACTTGTGCACTTTGACCGCTCTAGGGGGCGTAAACGGTCTTGTTACCTGGAACCTGCAATTGTCAGTTCTGCAACGAAAGAAAACACGCTCTTTCAACCAGAAGGGTTTCTATGGGTAAAATCAACGTACATATTACCAAGGTCCCCTTACACCTTGGCTGTATAAATTCAGAAGTCAACCATGCCGTACAGGCGCGTGTTGGGTTTCTCAAAGTGAAGTGAGGAGTAAGGTCAAGTCGAAAAGCGCAGCGGGGATGTGTGACCTAGCAACGAGCGCCAAGCCTGTGGCTGGCGCTGCACGATGCAGGGAAACAACAACCAAAACGACACCTCCTGCCACCAACCTCCGCCGACAACAATCAACAACCCCCAGGACCACGAACCCCTAATACCGGACGGACCCAGAACCTAGGACTCAGGAATAATTGGCGACATTGGAAAAGAAGGATCACGGAATATTAGGGGAATACAGCGGAAAACCCTAGGACCAGCGGAACTGAAACATTCACCGCAACACTACGCATATCGCTTTAGAACAGCAAATTAATATCCAAAGTAGCGCATACACAGTAATCTATAGGTAACAAGTTCAGAAACCACTGAGTAACCAGGGATTCGCACATAATCCAGGAAGAATATACAACACCAAGGACCGGAAATGCCCACTATTGAAGAGCCAGCATCATCGCCAGGGGACGGCGTCTCGTCGCTTGAAGAAGATCTAGCTTACTATAAGTCGCAGTATGAGCAGTTGGAGTTAGAGCTACAAGAGTTTCAGGCTTCGAGTAGGGAGCTCGAAGCAGAACTAGAAAAAGACATCGAGGCGTCTGAGAAAAGAGAAAGGCAACTTCAAGAGAAAGTCGAAAATATAGGATTCGAAGTAGGAGAATGGAAGGTGAGTACCATATTTTATGCCGAATCTCCATTCTCAAGCACGTGGTAACTCTCGCGCCATAGACCAAATACAAGCAATCGAAGGCGGAAGCGAATGCGGCGCAAAACACACTACAAAAAGAAATAACAACGCTTCGCGATGCAAACCGAACCCTCCAACTTAAATTAAGAGACATCGAAGTCGTCAACGATGATTTTGAGAGACAAGCACGGAATACCAGTTCTTCTCTGGAGGATCTGGAGTCGAAATACAACGTCTCGATCGAGCGAGGCGTAATTCTAGAAGAGGAAATCAAAGTCGGCGAGCAAGAGAGAGAAGGATTAAGAATCGAGACTCAACGTTTACGGGATGAGCTATCAGATTTGAAAATTGAGTCGGAAATAATACAAGAGAAACTTCGGATCGCCGAAGCGACGATAGAAAGGCACCACGAACAGCGTACACATGCCCTAACAACAGAAGTTCGCCCAAGCTCACCCCTATCTGAAGCATCCACATCTGCAACAAATCTATCTTCACCTATAACATCAACTCCGCCATTATCCAAGTCAGGAAGTTCGACTATCACAGAAACACCTCCATCTCCTCCCCTCTCGGAAACTTCCGCTAATCCCAGAAAAGCCCCAGCAACGCCCATCCCAATGCGGAGAAAGCATTCCATCGCTCTCGACGCAAATATGACGCCGCGCGCCGGCCACACAGGCACAATACGAGGCCCACGGCACTCACGAGGACCATCCATACCAGTCAGTGCAACTGGCAGAACAACGCCCTCCCTACCCCGTCCTAGAGCACCCGCATCAAGACCCAGTATCAACAAGGCCCAAGAAGGCGGTCTTCTGCGTTCAGGCTCACTCTATCAAATTCGTGGTCTAATAGGTAAGATGCAGAAGCTCGAAGAAAGAGTTCACTCCGCACGATCCAAGCTCCCAGCACCCACCAGTACGCCCCCACGAGCCTCGCCAAGAAACGGAAGCGCACTAGGCCACCACATCCCTAATACAGTCACGGTACGCAGTAGTAGGAAGCGCGCAAGCGGCAGTACCACCACATCTTCTATTCACGGCGGCGATAGTAGCGTCAGTCGTCTTTCCTTTGGCGTACCGGCTCCCGCACCCCTGGATAAGGGAGTTGGTTCCAGCAGACCGAGCAGCAGAGCTAGCATGGCGAGTCAGAATACCTTTGCTCGGCCGAGCAGCAGGAGTAGCATGTCTGGCGCCCGCACACCGTTGGGTCATTATTCGTCGGCTTCTGTTTCGGAGCGAAGGCCAAGGTCGTCAATGAATGGGGCCTTGGCAGCTTCTCACGGCCATACAAACTCCATGAGCATTAGTGCTGCAAGCGGGACCAGCAGTAATGAAGATGGGGATGGTTTCAGGACACCTTACGCTAGGCGACCGAGCATGGTCAAGGATGGAACTGGCATCCCGACTCCAAGTGGGATACCTAGACGGCAGAGCGGTGGTGTGATAGGAAGAAGGACTAGCGCAGGAGTTATTCAGGAGAGCGATATGGGACCGCCGCAACGGGGGAGAAAGTTAAGTGAGGTGGGGGAGACGTACTAATGTAGATGCTCTGCGTTCGGCAGCGGAGCGAGAAGCGTATATAATTCTCTCGGGTGGGGTGAGCTTTACTTTGTTATATCGCACAGGGGGCGGTTCTTGGGTTCATGATAATGATGAGCATCCGCACTGGGAGTTGGTGGTTACGCTGTGAGGATACCATTAGGAGGTTTTACGGTGTGGTATCTTTGGGACTTACCTTGACTATCATTAGCTATGGAGCATACCATTCCCTTTGTCAAACAGTTTCAGAACCTTGAAGAATTCTTCCTACGTGAGCTTACTAAATTTTAATATGCTTAAGTACTATTGTCCAATCCCAAATAGGCTACTGTGAGAGTGAAAATTTCCGTGTGTTGTACAGTCAGTCTAAATGTACAGCTCAGTCATCCGGACCCCTTCTGTCTCGTTTCACGTGGAAGCATAAAACCTAATTGAGAAAGTTAGTAATCTTTTTCCTAAAGTAGAACACACCTGGGTTTATATATACAAACCCAAGCAGTAGAGTTTCCAATCGTCTTATCCAGATCGACTTAGAGTTATATTCCCTAGGTATAGTACGTTAGTTCTTGCGCTTTTTTATTTTCATATCGCCTAAGGCCTAGTTTAATTCCCATATTCGTCTTTTTTTATCTTCTTCTTTATCTCCTTCTTCTTTTATTTTACTCTTCTTGTATAAAATAGAGTTTGTTTACAGTATATAGCTTATATTTTCCACGCATCTTAGTACTATTTTACATAGAAACATATATCCTAATATCACGAACACGAGCACGGAGAAGGATATGGTAGTACCAGTGCCGATTACTAGTGATACTAATGCTGATACATTAACACATAGGGTATGCCCAGAAGTTCTTAACCATTTCTCAAAGCGGAACACATTCAGAGACCCATCCAGGTATATATATACAAACCTAGCAGTAGAATTTTCCAATCGCCTTATCCAGATCAACTTAGAGTCGTACCCCCAGGTTTGGCGGGTTAGTTCTGGCGCTTTTTCATTTTTCATATTACCTAAGCTATATTTCGATTTTCACCTTCCTCGTCTTCCTTTCTCCTTTTTCTTTTACTCCCCTATTATTCTTTTCCCTCTGCTTTTTCTTTGACTCTCCTATCCTTTTCTGAAGTCTGCTAGTGGGCGCCGTTGCAAAGATCTTTTTCTTTGAAGGCGGTATTTAGGATTGCTTTGAGGCTGTTGAGATGGCGTGGGAAGCCCAGGGAGGGTGTCGTTGGTACTGTACAGTAAAATCCTACCCATTGTGCAAAGTGCTATGCGGGATACGAAGTCACAGTAAGCATCGATAACCCAGTCAGGATCCCAGGTGTAGAAGAAGCTCGACGTGTACAGAACCATGTCATCATCTAGAACTGTTCTCGCTAATCTCATTCCGTACCTAAAACGTAACCAGACTTTCGTCACCAACATGATCGGTCATTCGAGACTCAGCCATCATCGTACAATCGTAATGTAAAAGGACTTCAGAATACACGCCGCATTCCTTGGTCATACGATATATACATATAATTTAGTAGTCATGAGCATCCCCTCCTACGGTATGCAAGTCAGATAGCGACCCAAAACCCTCATATACAATATACGCTCAAGACGAATTAAGTCCTCTCATTTCTCCTCCCAACCTACCATTCCCTTAATGCTGGCCACTCCGTCTTCCATAACGCTCCTCGCTTTCCCACCTGCTCCTTCCACCGCTTCACTCACGTCCTCCCTCCCAACACCGACTCTATCAACGATTGCTTTACCTACCTCCCCCGCCTTCTCCCTCCCCGAATCCACACCCTTTGTAAGCGCATCGCCCATCTCTCCCGCCCTCTCCCTTCCCAGCCTCGCAATCTCTTCCGGACCCGGGAACCTCTTAATGGCCCTCAAGACCAAATAATAGAACTGCACGACCATGACATGACTCCTCTCCTTGACGGCCATCGTGACACCATGACCTAAGAAGCCCTTCACAACTTCCGCGCCCAAGCCCCGATATACCGCGCCCACGCCCTCACGCTGAGCGACATCGAGCACCGAGGTGATAGGGTTCGACGACGCGCTTGACTTCTCAAAAATAGACGTTACGGAGCTAGACCTGGAAGCTTGGGCTCTTGTCTTCGCAGCTGAAAAGGGGTACGTGATCGTTGAGGCGAGTGCTTTGCTAAGCGCGGCAACTAAGAAGGTGAGAGCGCCGGAGGGATTGCGGCCGGTGCGTTTGAAGATCTGCTGTAGGAAAGAGTGGAAAAGGAATGTGAGGGAGGGATTTAGGGTCAGTATTAGGGAGGCGGGATAGCCAGACCAGAAGCCCGGGAGGCCTTTCTCCGCGTGGATTCCTCTAATGATATCGCTAGTAGAAGGAGACTGTCTCCGTGAGGTTTTTTTGGGAGATTCAGAGGAGGGGAATAAGGTCGTATGGGTAGGGGTGGAGAAGTTGTTGTTTAGGGCTGCTGTTTGTGTCCGAGTAACGACGTTTTGGATTGGGGTGGTGAGGAACTTGCAGAACGCGCCGGCGAGGACGCCAATTACAAGTTCATCTGTGACGTTTAGGCGTGGTTCATGGGTCCCTGCTGTTTTTGTCTTCTGTAGTTGTGCTTTTCTACTATTTCCTAGGAAGTCGTACGCAAGGAAGAAGAGGAAGCTGTCCACGACACTCTTTGCAGTATCTTGCCATACACCTTGGTAAAGTGCTCTCACTCCACCCTCTTCAAGATGAATTCTTCTAAACGCATCTACGATATCTCTGTATTCTTCTGGTTCTAGCTTCTTCTCGCTTGAATCCTTGGGTCTACTAGACCGTTGTTGCACCTGCAATCGCGTGATGACTAAATCTAGGGGGTACAGGAGAAGATGCGACACTGCCGTACCAACAGATCCTGACACTGCATGGCCGAGAGCTGGGAGCGCAGGACCGATGGGAGAGCGGGACGGCCGATTATCCTCTTGGACGCGATGATACAGCGTAAAGGCATCCTGAAAGAATGTCTCGTCAATACGGAGTTTTAAGGAAGACGGTTGGAAATTAGCGTACTAACTGACTATTATAGGGGTTCGACATTATCATTCTTTGTATTAGTGATGCTGAACGCTTGGTGTACGAGTAGGAAGTGGATGATGTGCATTACATTATTGTACGTTAGAACTATGCCTCGGATGCGGAGTTAGAGACGTCATTTTGAAGATGTGGATAGATGTGGCTTATGGCTCCCTCCACATTATACTCAGCCTCATCCACAGCCAATTATTATTGGAGGAGATATCCGTCTATCTTGCAGCAGTAAGATATTACCAGATGATATTTTTGTTTCACGCTATGAAAAGTAGCTCCGGTTTGTACTGAATATTTGGAGATATTTTTTGATTCTGATACTACAATTACTGTACTACTTGTCCATCCGGACTTGTAACTTCCATCATTCGTAACCTGGACGGCGATTCCTCAACAACAGGAGCCTTGCTCCTGGAGGTTCTGCCTGTGATATTTAACGCCGCTAAATTAGGTATCCCAGTTGGTAGAGACGGTACTTCAATAGCCCGTCGACGACCATGGTCATCATCATCATCATCATCCCTTTTCCCTTTATCCTCTTCTTTCTTTGCTTTTCCCTTCTCCTCCTGTTCATCGTCTTCTTGCACGAGGTCTGCGCCCGGCAATTCTATATTAGTGACACCCAGTGTTCTCTTGATATCGTCTAATAAGACCTCCATCGGACAAATGTACGCAAAACACGTCTTATCACACCATGCGAGCACATGCCCGCATACACGTCCTCGCTCATTATCTACAACCCAGGCGCCAGAGTCACCGGGGACACCAAGACCCCCTGTGACGACAAAGCTCCTGGCAAAGGTACGACGACGATATATGCGCACCGCACTCATCGCGGGGCCAACCACACCCGCTTTCAATCCCGATGTCCGACCAAAGCAATGAACGTCGAGATTTGCTAAGTCCTTCTGCGGAGCAAACTGCACTGGATACTCATCCTGATCTGCTGGGTAATGGTGTCTGCAGACCGGGCTTTGGAGTTCTGGGGTAACTCGAGGACGGTGACTTCGGCGCAATAATCTGCCGCCTGCGATAAGATTATATGGTTGTAGACGCTTCGGATCTAGTTTCAGTAATGCCCAGTCTATTTCGTGTTTCACTCCATCTCGCGTCCAGCGACGGATACCAGAAGATGCGTGAAGATGGCCGAGTGTATTGGAAGTAAGGTGATCCTCATCCCTGTCATCCTGATCTGGAAAGAAATCGTCCTCTACATCATCCAAAGCTGGTTGCGTAACGATAATGTGGTCGCACTCCCCTGGGGTGTAGCCTGGGATGTCACCTTCCGTGGGAGCTTCCGAGGGGTCGTCACTGTCAGAGTCGTAATCGTCGGAAAGGTCGACTAGTGAAGATTGGTCGTCATCATCGAATACATGTTCTTCCCCGTCCCACTCGTCCTCTTCATCTGAGATAAAATATGCTTCATCCTCAAGCTGTAAGCTTGAGCGTGATCCCATTGCCGCGAAATATGGATCAGCATGCTGACGTGCACTCGACCTGGTTATTTCTTCATCGTATTCTTCTTCATCCTCACTAGGTGGATCCAACAAATGGTGTACTGTCATTCCATATGGTTCACCGTCAACAAGTATCACACCGCCATAAGACACTGGTGGAAGATGCTTTTCGTCTATGTATGCGCCAATAGATGCTCCACACAATGGTCTTTCCTGATAGTATGGATTCAGAGGTCTCAGATCACCCCCTTGTGTGTTGAAGTTTTCCATAGACCGATGTGGTGGGGGTACCCTTCTCCTACGTTGAGGAAGCTTTGATCTACAAACCTTCCCTTTTCGAACCTTGAGATCAAAGGTTTTCGTGTCATAATTGAGTTTTTTGTTCAATGCTGCTCTGACCTTCTGTGTAGAAGTGCAAGTAACGAAGATAGTCGGTCGTGCTATAGCTGGTGTTTCGCCCACAGACAGCAGATCTATGCTGACAGTTTCAGGAGATGTCTTTAAGGTACGCTCTAAAATCCGCTCAATGTTCGGTAGTAAAGTCTGATGCCACACATCTAAGATAGTCCGAGATAGTTTGACCGGCTGAATCCGTAGTTTTGATCGTGGACGGATGGTTTCGGATTTGATCTCAATGTGTGACACTTCAGAGACTATTCTACTTTCAATTTGCAGTGGTTCATCCATAAAATTTTGCTGTGAAGTAAGTTCCGGTGTTTGGGCTTCCGAGCTTCTGCGTAGAAGTCTAGCTCGATAATGTCTCTGGATCAGTACGATTTTACGCTTGTATTCAGTAAAGGAAACCCTGCTACTCCTCGAACGCCATGCCTTCTGGATCCTTTCGGCAGCATCTGCTACTTTCTCTTTGTAAAGAGACGATAGATCAACTTCCTCTTCGATTGTCTTTACACTGGGGCTTTCATGACCAGAGTGATGCCGTAGGCTGGGGAAGCGATGGTGACGACTTTGTTCATGGCTCGGGTCTCCGCTCCCATCACGCTTGATTTTAGGCTCTGATTGTGGTTTACCTATTGAATGTAAGGATTTACTCAGTTGGAGTGACGATCTCGTCTTTAAATATTTACTTACTTGATTGCAATGGAGACGGTCCTGGCTGCTGGCCAGAACGGCGAACTGGGCTTGCCTTCCATGAAGCTGTTGATTCAATTTTCCGCGCCGACAACGGAGTAGTTGCCCAAGGGTCAGTGAAGGGTATTACTCCGACGCTTTCCGTACTCTCATCTAACATGCAGCATTTCTGTAATCTGAGTATTGCTTGGTTGTACAGTTGATTGGATGGGTGATCTGCCTTACGGTCTGCAGCCGCAAGACAGTCCTGAACCACTTTCATGTATACAGTACCACATTTTGACGCCAGTTTCTTTACCCAGGTGTTTTCCACTCTAGCGCGGAAGTTCGCAAGGGTGTACTTAGGTTTGAAAATCTCAATGAGCGGGACCCACAGACCGATTTCGAGGAGGATAAGTCCCAAAGAATACATGTCGAATCGTGAATTGTAGGAACCACTTCGTGTCCCTTTTGCTCGAGGATCTTCGGGATGCCGATAGATGTTTTGGGTTTCCGGTGCGGCCGAAGCAGTGTTGAATTCAGAGAAGAGGTCTGGAGAAGAAATGAAAGGTGACCTGACCTCGAAATCTGGATCACGAGGCGCACCTGGAGACCTTGGAGTCGATCGCTTCTTCTTAAAGAGAATTATATTGCTGCTGTTGACGTCCTGATGGGAGAATTCTTGGCTATGCAACTTGCTGAAAGATACTGTCAGATTCAGTGCTAAGCGGAACTTTTCTTCCAGAGCCGGAATAGGAGGCGCTATCGTGGAATTTGTAGCATTGAATGATTTCGAGGATGCTTGTAGGACGCTCAACAATGTGACCGGGCGCAACTCATCCGACCGTTTAGAAGCATCTGCAGGTCCATTATACACAAACTTTGGTAATTCATATACTAATCCGTAACGAGGTTGCTTGGGATCTTCGAAGTAACCCGCGCAGTTCAAAGTTCCATATGTGTTATTTTCTGCACCCACTTTTGCACGGCTCAGGTAAATTAAAAGAGCATTGAGTCGTTTTTGATCGGGCTGAATAAGCGTCTCTCTGTAGACAGGATCGAAGTCGGCATACTCGACAAGGACAGGAGTAGTGATCTGTTTACTCCCGTCCGACTTCCAGGGGTTAGTGGAGGTATGTGACTGGCGCAAGCGTCCGAGGACTCGAGCAGATGATGGTGCTCCGACAGTCTCATAAGGAGGTGGCTCCTCTTCGGGCAAGTCAAGACTGAAAAGGTCGATTTTCGGAATTGGTTGGATATCCAAAGTCGAGTGACCAGTAGAGCTAGTGCTGGGATTAACAAGCGTTATGTCGGATTCGCTGTACTCCCGATGGAAGAATATTGGCTTAGTAGGATTGACGGTAAGAGAAGGTTTCCGGCCAGGAGCAGGCTCCGATTTGGGTGAATAGGGATTCTGGTTAAAACCACCCCTTTCTTTAGACAGACTGTAGAGTGTGTCGTTAGATGTAATCAATTGCTTTAACAAGTCCTCGTATCTTGAACGGTCCGCCGCTGACCAAGGTCGATCGTTGTCTGAAAAGGACGCAGCCTTTTCTGAAGCTGCTTTCCTTGATATCGATGGATCATCGGCGGATTGTATTCTTTCGGCTTCTTCGACAACTTCTTTGATCGTCTGCAAGACGCTGGTAACCGTCTTAGTCAGATGTGCCCGTTCAACAGACTCATCGATGTGGTTACTGCTATCAGTCCATGCCAATCCCCAGGCTACCAATCTATCTTTCTCGATGCGATACTTGCGATGCAATGCGCTCAGTTCCGGTACATCTTGAACTTTTGATTCCTTGGCGATGATGTCGCAAGATTGCTTCGCATCAGTATAGAGATTCGTAAGCCCACCAGGTCGTACACTATACGATTCCATTGATCAATGACGACCCCAACAACGACGAAAGGTGGTTTTACGATGGCGACAACAAAATTATATATTATTGTATGTTAGAATAAAAAAGGAGTATGTCTAGTTAGTAACAGAATCCGGGGAGGAACTAGCAGGGACGGCAGGATAGATAATAGGGAAAGTTTGGGGGCTAAAATGAACGAACTCTTGGGGGCCAATTCCTGTTGCCTGGTGATGCGCGTCTGTAAGTACCGTAACCGAATGCCCACATGTCGCATGCGATGTGTGCGAGCAAGGGGGGGTGTGCGACAACTCTCTCGGTTCACACCTTTTTTAGGCGGTTGGAAGCCCCGTACTCCGTATAATCCCCTTCACTTGATCCAACTTCCCAGGGGCGGAGCAAACTCGTGTGCTGTCGGGGTCCAGCCAACCCGGTCAGCTTAAAACCAAAGCCTCAGGTTTCAGGCCGCTTACCCTTGTTCCCTTTGTGTTTCCTACCTCCCAAACTCTCCCTTTCATATAAATGAGGCTGTGCTGCCTGCAGCAAGCGACAACAAAACGTGTCTTTCCCCATTTTCCAGCTTCGGTGGTCGCGATATATGACGGTGTGTGACCTTGACGTCGCCTTCCAGAGATCTTTACCTATGAAACCTCCGAGCGAATCGTGCATAAAGTACTTGTAAGGTACGGAATGTAACACATCGCGAGCACTTGGAGGTTTCTGTCCAGTGAAGAGTTTAATTTCTTGAGGTTATATCCAACATCAATACTTATGCCTGTGTCATTATCAGGCACGGTCAGATTTCATTCGTGGCTGAAGTTTCTATAGTAATAGTCCTCGTTGAATACATCCCATAATATCTTCATCCCAGCTAGTCAGCCTATCAACGTCATCTTCAATCTAATACCGGTGGATGGCCAAGTTTGTCCTTACATCTTGATATGTCTAGGCTCCAGAAAAATAACATTGGTTATCGTCATGTATGTTTTGGTCTGCTGATGTACGGGTACCCCTTTAACGTTAAAAGATCGTTACGCCTCACTGCTTCCAGGAAGATACGGATTGGTACGGCGGTGACACTTTATCAGCTAGGCCGACTTACAATACAGCTAGATGAGTCAATCTCTCCTTTGCAGTCACCTAAAGGAGTCCTATCAAGTTTATCAGGCGCAAGCAAAATATCGAGGATTTTGTTTTTAGCAATTCCAGTCTGCCATCAAAAATTCTATTCATGTCATTCTTGTAAAGGAGTATAAATCTCGGAAATGACTCATTTCAGTGTAATGATGCCTTCTACATCATGTTATTGTTGTCAATGTTCAAATGTCATCGTTGTTTCCCAGGATGCTATTTCTCCGATCTTCGCAAGTCTTCTAGTAGCCCATTGTTCTTATGGTCCTCTGCTTGCGGCTATATTGCATAGTTTCTGTATGAACCTTGGAAACCAATACATCATGGAAACAAGAAAAGTTACCTAACAGACGATCTGAGGGTGTTGCAAGGCCAGAAAGTATGGACGATCTCCGCAGACCAACACAAGAGGGAGGCCAGTATAGCCCTGATTCTCTTTCCTCCAGACCACTTATCAGAACTGAAACGACAGAGCTGTATGTTAGTAGTACCCTCCCGGGGTCCATGAAGGCGATGGTACGGATCGGTATTGCTCGAGATTCACATAGAAATTCAACTGTTGAGTCGATTACAAAATACCGCTCGTTACGTCTTTTGGATTACAGAAACAATATCCAACACGAACCAGTATAATCCGCCCAGAACTTGTTTAAGCAAGATAGATCATGTTCATGAAGTCGTATGCTACCCAATGGCTGCGACATGGCTCGCGTTTGCCTGGCTTGGTATGATTACGTATGTGCAATAGTACGACGGTCTTCTATTAGGCAAAGTCTCCTTCAGAGAACTATTGTGCGATGTGCAGAGCACGGTAATCACACAGTTAAGCTTCTTGATTCCTCTCAATGTGCTTAGGAACAATAACTAAGCCCTTGACAATCGGAAAATTCAAATAATAATAGGTTGTTGACGGGGCGCATCCCTTGACAATGTTTGCTTGAGCAGTTCCATGGCGGATAGCATCCATCCGTACCATCAGTTAGTATTCTCCAAATCAAAATTCCATTACAAATCTATAGGATAGGATAGAAGAAGCCGATAGTATCATAACAATGATAAGAATAGCAGTATTTGTGAGCGAGACGCCAGCGTGAATTATCGTTTTAGGTTGGCGCCGCGAAAACGATGGTGCGCAACGGCTTCCAGGGGGTTCCTTGAGCTCCGGCGATGACATACCCATGTGGCGGTGCTAGGTCGCGTTTATTCCGCCCTCATCTGCTCTGCGAACCATCTATCTAACAACAGCTCGCTCCTTCTACTAAGCATGAGGGCCTTGTAAAGCTTTAATATCCCGTAAGGCCGATTAATTCCTTGTTACTATTTGTTGATATTCATCATTTAGGCAGCTCTGTGGGATGAAATCTATAATCATTCCTTCACCTCCTTCATCGCTTACCCTGTCACGGGCTCACAGCTTCTCCTACTATAAAAACGCCTCAGTTGGACAGCCTCCCAATTGACCGGATTATCTTGGCTCGAAGTCTTCAATCGAGACAAATATAAGGCTTTGCGAACTCCTACCATTGCGGCCCAGGGCAAATATATCTCAAAGCCCTTGCACCGCTCTGAACTAACATCGTAGTATCAGTTCCTCCAGCCCGTAAGATAAAACAAGGCATTAAGTTCGTGAGGTAGCCTTTTCTTTGCTTTTACAAGGCTTATATCCTGTTAGGTTCGAATTACTGATGCATATACACCGCGTGTACGGTCCGGTCACTGTACCATTATTAGGGCGGTTTTAACATTCAGTTGCTGTACAGTACATTGTGTTAAAATCCTTGCTTAAAGGAGAAATCTGGTGAGCTATGACAAGAATGGAGAGATGTGTGAGTGGATCTTCATCATTTCTTCATTAATCTAATACCTCAACTGTTCGTAAAACGTTTTCTCTCGTTCGTCGCGAAGGATGTCTCCGTTTCCAATAACGTTTCACGCGTCGTAAATGATCAGTATTTGCACCTGATAATGGCCGACTAAACTTCCCATAAATTTCGACGAGATTTTCTCCCTTCCATAGCTTGCCCTTACTTCTCCTGTCATTCTCTCTCTCTAGAAACTTCTGAACTAGACAATCACCAGCAGGTTTGCCCTCAAAAAGAGATGTAAACAGCGTTCTCTTCCTTATGGTCCGTTTTTTGTTCGATTTCTCAGAGCTATCATTTGTAAAGATTCTTGCAGCTTTACTCGGGCTTTTTCAAGATGTTGGCCGGTCTATTTTCCCTCCACGCAGGATATGTACATCGCTATGAAGAATAGAGTAATTGTATACCGGAGACTGAACTTGCCCCGGTTTAGTTATTAACTGGTGAGTATAGCAATGCGCATGTTTCGGAACGTACCTGAAATAGACTCGTCCATTCTCTACCACCGTCGGACCTAGTAATCTCAATTTCGTGGGCTTACTCGATCCCGGAGCGTGGGAAGTTGAGTTGAAGGTTGTAACTATAGTGCATTACCGGATAATCAGAGGTTGTCGAAGCTTGTATAGTATTTCGTCGTGTTGATCGCTTTTCTCGAAGTCGGTTCTGAGGAATGATTGAATATGTTGGAGGGTGAGAGAAAATGAGTAGATATTACTGTCGCAGTTTATTTTGCAATCAGTAAGTATCACGATACTTTGAAGATAATTTCCGGTTTGAAATAGTTCGGTTCTGTCGCTGAAAAGATGGTAACGAAATCCAGCAACCATGGGTCTATTAGCCAGATTTCTGAACATAGAATGCTCCCGTTCTATCAAAGTTGATGAATAGAGGCTGCATTACGCTACCATCAACGAGTAACGTTCAAGAAGGAGGGCTTCCATCGAGGACCCCATCACTCTCTCTTCTAAGAGACTTCTGGGCATATTGTACAGTCGCGCCTGAGACGTCTGCGACTTCGGTCTTCTCGGCAACCGGACCCTAAATGGCCTCGTTGCGCACATAGCAACTCCAATGTATCGACTGCTGGGGTTGAATAAAGAGTCAAAATCGACAATACGCCGTCGTACATATGAAGAGCTACAGCAAGCGACGAGTACCAACAGCCAGAGGATGCAAGAAACAAACGACGCACCAAGATCAAAGTACAGACCTTTCAATTTAAAACTAATCGCAGCATAAGAACACACATTATCCAAACGCCCATATCCGATCCTTGTGGAGAACGACCAAATTGACCACGGAGAGTCCGCATCTACATCGCGTATTACACCGTAGACAGTGAATATATCAACCCTGATCACATATTTCGCCTTGGTTCTATTGCGTCACTTCGATTACCAGAACTATCACAGTACCACAACACCAATACCCATCTGCAATGTTTATTCATGTCTAAGATCCCATCTTCATCTGTCCGCCACCCCTCATGGCACCTTTATCACATTAGCATCTTTTTGACCCATTCGGACTGACGTAAATGCGACTCACTTCTGAACATCTTCTGCTCCTCCGTCATTTCAAAACTCTTTTTCTGTTTTTGTCCCTTTTCGATTAGGGAGAGGTCACTGGACGTGCTGGCGACAGAGTAGATTGAGGTTGTAGGTGTCTTCTTAGGGGAGGAGCTGGCAACAGAAGTTCCGGTAGAGTTAGAAGGCATTGTTGTAGGTTGGAAGAGTGAGAGTTATGTGGTTGTCAGGTGTTCAATATCTTTGGGTTTCAATGAATTCGTAGCCTTTGTGCTGGCGAGGAAACTGGGTAAAAGCGTTCAGGAGGTGATTTGAATGGAATCGGCGGATTCGACAGATGATAGAGTTCAGGAGTTTAATTGAGTCAAGTTAAGTGGTATAAAAAAGGTGGTATAAAAAAGGCGGTATAAAAAAGGTATCGTAGAGCTAGTATAATTATTCTGTAGTAAATTGTGCTTCGATCTCTTATCTCATATGTGAATTTCTAGTGTCTGCCTGATTCACATCCCTTATATACCTTCCCCCCAATGCAACCGCAGCTCTAAAATCCCCCAAATCCGTACTCCGCATCCTGACTAATACACAATCCTATAATCACCGCAAACCGAACCAACCCGTAGCAAACGCAAGGCGATAATCAATACGTACCTTCGCACGTATGCCTTTCGCAGCCTTACGACCCTACTTACGGAATCAACGCACGTCGGAGCTCGGCCAAGGTCACGGAATGGATGCCGGAGCTCGCTTGTAGAACCAATGCTCTGCGATACCTACAGCTCTAGCTCTCTCTCGACACCTCACCCTTGCACTCGCTTGCATAACAAACTCCAGGTCACCGACTTCGACGATCGTCAACTACGCAGTTTGCGTGCGGTGACTCATCTAAACGGCGTGTTGACGCGGTGTGCACGCGTTGGACTACGCATGTACTCCGTAGAACTAGTTCGAAGTGTGGGGTGGAGATCAGATACGGATGGGATTATTTTTGGGATGCGGTATTCGCCCTTTGAGGGATTGTGTGGTGGAGGATCTGGGATTCTGCGGCGTCCATTATTACTGTACTCCATCTGCGAAGCCCTGAGGGATTGACTTGTTGGAAGCATGCGAAATTCCACTTGTGTGGGGTATAGGTCTATCTGATGAAAATGCTCGCGGCGTGGAGAGCGATTTTAATATGATGAAATGGCGCGTAGTGCGGTTGTATTATTCTAGGGATGGTAGGTCTGGAAGAGGAGACTCTCCGACACTTCTGATGGGAAGAGTTGTTGGTATGGTAGGAAGAGTCGGTGAGGTGAGTTCTGTTTACTGCAGTTCTATGTTATGATGCCTACTTTATTTATTAGCTTTCTCTTGCAGATGAACATGGGTCTTTTAGTTCAAGACCTAGATTTTTTCTATCCTTTTGCTCTGTTTTGTCTCTGCGATTCCAAATTATCAATTTATTCTTTACTAGGTTGGAGCGTCCAATACCACCTTTTTAGTTTCCTACTCTAAGTCATATATCTGGTTTCAGTTTTGATTCAAACAGGTTCCTAAACGTCTCGTTACGGGATAGGGATTTTAAATCAGCACGCCTACTTGTAAACGCCTGTTGTTGTTTCTGGCTAGGCTGTTCTTTCGAATGTCTCAGTTTCCTCTCGAATTAGCACGTATTTACAGGGTGTTCTTCGACCCTGCTCTTTCTCTCAACCCCCAATGTAGTAGTACTGAGCGCGAGCTACACTTCTAGTTCACTCTCTTGTACGTCAGATTCATGACCCCTCAATCCGCGAACGTTTCTACCATGAGATGTAGAAATATCCTCTGCTTTCTCGTAGTCTTTTGTGCTATCTAATTAGTTTTGATCGCCCCCAGGGCTAAAGGAAAACAGACCTCTCTTGAAAAAACCTCATCCTAGCGAAAGATACGTTGCTCTGAGGGCGGTCAGACCAGATACCAGGAAATCCAAATTGAGCATATAGGCCGAAAGCCTTGACCCTTATCTTGAAACTGTTCATGCAGATCGTAAGAATGTGCAATTTAGTTGGACAATCGCATCTACAACAACGCGAGGATTTCGTAACAGCCTTGGATTAACGTACAACCCCACATACATGGTAATTATGTTTGCACATTCTCACCGCTAGCGAGTGGAATAGAGCTTGATGCAATGTGGGACGTTGATTGCGCCGATCCAGTATGGAGCATATCTAGTCATACCGTAGGCGGCTCGCGCCATTGTTTCGAGGCGTCCCCATTCTAATCAGGAAGGATTGACCAACAGAAGCCAAGTATACGAAGACGGATATTAAAAGATGGAACCCATATGAGAGAATCACATGCATTACGAAAAGATTGAGGACGCCATTGAAGTGATAGTTCATCCAACCGAAGTACACGGGGATGATCCCCCACCGCAGACTATGTTACGGGAACTATACGTTATCAAAAGCTCCTGTCCGTATCCGCAATTGTGGCGGATAAAACAGCAGTCGATTTGAGCCACAGCATACGGGGAGCATCAAGTCCTGTGGTATAGAGATCTCGTCTCTATGACATTTCCCGGCGTGGTTAATCCCAATGAACACATAGCTCTCCGCGCTCATCCATAAGTTTAGGCAGCTAGCCTCTCATACAGCTACTCTACAGCATCCGACTTCCCCGCAGAGATCCGAGCAATCGTATAATATGACCGAATCCGCAGTATGGCTGACCTGTACGGGCCACGAGAATACCAGAATAGGGTATGTTCAACGGTACACCGATGTCTGTTCACCGAATGTACAGCAATGTATTCCGGATGTGCATAGATTTAGGGAAAATATATATACCCTCCGTACGCTGCTAGGCTGCTAGGAAATACAGTCACAGTAACGGATGACCCATTACCTTAGCTTCGGGCGTCGAACAGGTACCTTACCTTGTAACACCCAACCACATACCACCCGATAATTAGCACCTGACCCAAACTCCCGTCAACCCTCCCACTATCTTACCTTTAGTTCATCCCCGTCCTGTCCGAAGTCCCAAAGTCCTCCCTACCGTTCCCACCCGACCAGAACCCGCGTAACCTACCCGCAGCATGCCTGCCTTAAACCCCCCCCCCTCCTTCCGAACCGGGAAGTCGACCCAGGACCCCGAGGAAGGAGGGCGGCTGTAGCAAAACTTCCATTGGACGGATAGAGAACCCTAAGGGGTTAGTAAGATAGAGATGGGACCGGTAAGGTACCGTGAGGGGGATTGGGTAAGGGAAGATAAGAGCGTCCAATCTATCTCATGTACCTTCGATCACGTTTGTCTGTTTGGGAAGAAAGTAAGGTGGGAGGTTAACTCGATTACCTCCCTTACCTCCACTTGTTCGATGTTCGGTGCGGATTGGGTTCGAGCTAAGGTCACCGTGACTCGATTCCGTGCCGTTGAGGTGTGCTTTGCTTTGCTCCCATTGTTTACAGGATAGGTATTGAGGTTGGTTACCCAATTACATGGGTAGGATGAGTGTATTGATGGAATAGAGAAGTTGGAGTATGGTCTATGACTCAGTAAGTCAGTGTATGAGAAATTACCAATTGAGAAAGGGTATTATTCAACAGAAGAGTAGACGAGATATTGCAATATTAATATTTACATCTATCAATGTATCAAGATATCCATCTATAAACTCCATCGCTAATCCTAGCAAGCATTCTAGAGACCTCATTCCCGCATCACCACTCGTCCTCTATTTCCCATGAACAAACATCCTCTCCTCCACCGGCTGGAATGTCTTCTCGCCCGGTCGCCCAGCGCGACCTCCAAAGACCAATTGAGCCTTCAACTGCCACTGCTGCGGAACGTTCCATTCCAACTGCACCTTTTGGTCAACGACAGGGTTGTAATGTTGCAGATTTGCGCCTAGGCCCTCAGCTTCCAATCCCACCCATAGAGCGAACTGGTGCATCGCGGACGTATGCTCGGACCACTGGGGGAATTTGTCGGAGTAGAGGGGGAATGATTCCATAAGTTTGTTGACAGGCTCGGGGGCTTCGTAGAAGAGAATCTGGGAAAAGTGTTAAACATACCCTTCTACGAAGCATTGTTGGTATTGAGAGTCACGTGGGAAGACTCACGGTGCCATATCCCGCCTTAAAACCATTCAGTTTCTGCTCTGTCTTGCCAAAGGCCTCAGGAGGGACCATCGGTTTCAAGACCTCCTTGGCGAAGTCCCAAAACTTGTCATGCTCGTCTTTCAGCAGTACGACGAGGCGCGCGGACTGCGAGTTGAAGGAGCTTGGAACGTGGAGTACGGTGTCCTTGACAAGCTCTGCGATGCGGTCGTCGGAGATGGGGATGTCTTTGTTGAGTTGGTAGTAGGTGCGGCGCGTTTTGACGGCGTCGAAGAAGGCGTTTGAGGAGCCCATTACAGGAGTCGTCGTGTATGTTCTTCGAGGAGTTGATGCTGAGGTATGTTGATGTGGTTGTACAGAGAAGTGGGGGAGTTGCCTTGAAGTACTTGTAGAAGGAACGAACAAGCCCGGAAAGACCTTTATACCGGCGCCGCGGAATTGGTGCTTCAAGCTTGGTAATGATCGTGTGACAAGCGGGCCGAACATGGCGAACAAGTTAGTGTAACTGGTTGTACAAGTAAATGTGATGAGCAAAGCAAACAGGATAACGGCAATTGAGATTGAGAAACTAGAGCGGAACGATCAACACAACATGGCCCGCATATGTGGATAGAAGCTTTTAAAAAGAAATTTCCCGGTTGATGGTTAGAATATCTTAGACATGTATCGGAAATTGCAATTGGACAAAAATCCGGTGCGTTTACCGGATCGATACTATGATGATTATCCCATGACGGAGTAGTTAGTACAAGCTTTTTTTCCTGAATAATATCGTACTATCAATCTCTTGGCTCATTATACAGACGTTCATCAAGGTATTCTATCCTAAAATAAGCAGGTTACTGTGGAACTACGGTCGGGTAAGGTGATGAAGAATTACTAGTGAGAGGTGACGTGATAAGAACTATGCCGTTAATCCGTAGTTCTAGCGGAGTTATCTCCCGTTTGTATCAGGAGTTCTACGCCTTAACATTATGAATTCGTAATAAAGCACCTAGCAAAGTATTTCTTTATACTGTACGAGCTTAAGGATATAAATGATCGGTGAGAAATCTCTATAATTTCCATATTACGGTCAAACCACAGTACCACTTCAGATCTTGCTTTCTGTTGTTTTCAGGGGAATTTGTATGCAGCGTTTCTGTGTACAGACGGAACCCTTGTACGATACCATCGTGCCATGAGGCGAATCCGACTGCGAAAACGTCATAAGATCGTGCAGTCCGGCACCTCGGAGCCAAACCTTAACTGGCTAACAAAACTGAGCAAAGTCTTGGCAGGTAAAACTGATAAAGGTACGCGGAGTCCTTCCGTCTCTTGCTGAAAGTTTTCATCTAAGGGATATTTCCTTTTCAATTGATTGGAGCGCACTCTCATCAGGTCATACTGTAGTCCATATTGACAATTCATCAATATTACCTAAACTGAAAGAGGCATTATGCGAACAGCAGAGCAGACATGCAACGAAAAGCAACTTGATAATACGAGAAAAAATATTCTTCCTTAAAAGAGATCGGTATCCAACTACCCTCCACCCCAAACAAAAGACATGAAAAGGACAAGATACTTTGCCAGAGGATGCCACCAATCGTAACTCTTTTCTGATAGAGCAATATATTCAACTCCTTTTTAACAATCATAGAAAAGCAGGCGATGCACTTCCAGGACTTGAATCCTCCTCTTGACGCCTCGAGCTTAGGTAGAGGTCTGCCATTCTCTGTCCACTAGTGGGCGTCATGTTACTCAGACGGCTTGTCGGCCTTTCTAGTGTCCCATTCGCTACGTTAGCTAGGCTGGTCTGCTTCCTTAATGAAGACGGAGTTCGAGGAGTGCCCGGCGTGCGTGGCTGCCCGTATGGACCTTCGAGAATCATTCTTAGTGTATCCCCATCAAGTGCGGGGCCGGTGACAGGCTTACGAGCAACCCAGGTTTGTGTATAACTGGATTGATACTGACCGTGCATGTTGAGTTCCGAACGTGGTCGAAAGCTGCTACGGTGGTTAACACGGCGGGGTGTTGGTGAAGCTGGTGCCGCTTCAGCATCTTGTCCAATGCAGTTTATTGATCGTGCGTATGAACTGATCTGTTGTAGGGATTGAGGCCTATGCAATGTACGAGGGATGATCCGCGCTGTGATCGTACCGCATGGTGTAATGCTTCTCCTTCCCCCCTCACCGTCCCCTGGGGACTTTTCTTGGCCCTTAGGCTTCTTATTTTCGTTTGGAGGTGTGACATTTTCATCTTGTCCAGCTGTAACAGTATTTCTACGAGTCATTTGACTGCTTCCCTTTGATTTCGGCCTTCCAGTCTCTATCATCGGGAACCGGTCATTCATTCGGCTCGATGAGCGCTCCTTCAACTCAGGCCTCTTGACTTTGCGGGGTTTTCGAGAACGACTGCTATTGTTAGTATCTGGCGATTCCGTATCATTTGTCTCAGGACTTCCGTCCACACGATTCCGCGACTGCTTATTCCGTTCGCTCAGTCGACTACTGGATCTTGGTGGAAGTGGAAGTAGTGAACATAGAAATCCCTGACCTGAACCAATAGAGTTGTCGTCGTTGTCGATAATTTGTGCCAGTTCTCGATGGTGCCCACTTTCTCCAAGAACACGTTGATCAGCGAGCTCATAGCGCTTTGGGTCGTCGATATCCAACTCTGCAACTTCCTTCGAGAGCCATGCTTTCCAGTCACGGCTAGAACGTATTGAATGAAGGTTCGCTGGCCTCAGAGGTGAACCCAGCTTATAGGAATATTTGCTAGACTCACCACTAGCAATAACAACTGCGGTACCCACGTCTGAGGAGGATAATCCGTCCGGTGCTGCACTTCCAGCAGCTTTTGGAGTTGGAGACCGACCGTCTGTGTGCCGCGAATAGATGCTTGGCGACACGGGTTCAGGCGTACATAAAGGTGGGTGGAGCAGTCCGTGGGTATTGGGGGGCGTTGTTTTAATGTCTGCAACTTGAGGTTTGATATTCTCCCCAAAAATCTCTTCAGCAGGCGTGAGTTCATACGGATTCACTTCACCTGGGCGGGACTTTGGTGAACGAGGGTAGAACAAGGAGCGGCCTTCATCCATGTTTGTCTTCCATCGATCCTTTTCCTTCTCCGCTCGCTGTCCCAACTGCCCTTGGGTTGGTCTAGTTGCCTTCCCAGCCCTTTGGAGTCCTTTTGCAGTCATACCAACGGAATTGTTCATCATTTTACTTACAGATGGTAGAGATGCAATATGTCGCAACTTGGTAACCTGATCTTGTGATCCGTTTGACTCACTGATCACTCTAGTTCCGGAGATTTGGCGTGGACCAACTAGTTCCGGATCAACAGTTCGAATCGTGGGTTCATTCAGAGTGAGGCCAGTCAGTTCGTCTCTGACGATAACTGACGAGGCGCCTTCTGACTGCGGACTGTTGACCACCTTAGCTGTCGTGTCTGAGCTCTGTTCTTGGTCTAGAAGCGGTGCATCGTCGAACCGCTTAACAAGAGCAGAATACAACCGCTGGCTATCAACTCTTTCAAGTTCTTTGCCACCAGACTTCTTCCGCATTGGCATTCGGAATGGCCCGCGAGCGGCTAAGAAATTACGCTTAGATGAGGAGGAAGACGAGACTCTTCTATGGCCATCTTCATTGATAACTGAAAGACGTTTGCTCGTCTGGCTGGAAACAGTCCCCGTTAGTGTCGAGTCCGCCCAGCTAGTAACGCGAGACTTCCCATCGGTGAAAACGGTATCACTATGAGCACCACTACTTCCTCGGGATTTTGGATTAACGCTTGAAGGAGTTGGGCCGAGTGAAGGGGTTTGCGATAACACTCTTCCTGACGAGACGACACCTGGTGTGTGAAGTTCACTGCTGTCTGGCTCAATCATAATAGGATCGGAGAAGTGCGCCCTACTAGCGTTCACTTGTTGAATAGGTAGACCTGTAAGCGGCTTAGAACTTTTGCGAAATACCCGCTTGATTTGCTTCTTCACGGCGTGGGATATCGATCGAGACTTATCAGCTTTGTCCATTGGTAGCTCAAAACCTTCTGTAAGACGATTAGATGACATTGAGATGTTGTTGTAAGTCACGGGCGTAGATTCGGCAACGAGTGCTCTCTCTTGACGTTTTTTGAAGGTCGACATGATGAACGAGGGTTTATTGCGTAACCTCTGTTTTTGAACATCTTGGAGGTATTTGTCTCTTGCTCTCGCAATTACCTCGTCCCTTTCCTGAATACTCATTTGGGTGGGAATGATATTGGTATCGTGGTTGGAACGAGGACGTGCGGAATTTCTCGCGTCCTTTTTGACGTCGTGCTTTTCAGCGGCATGGGAACTAACTTCATATTCTTGGATGCAATGCAGATCTTCAGCAGTCCGGCCAGGTCGTTTGTTTTCGACGAACATTGATCGAGCCCGTCTGATGGATGGTTTTGCTGCAGGAGTGGGGGTTGTATAAGCGTCCGGATTGAGTCGGTAGTGTGATCCAGGTAATGAACTTGCTTCTGATCTGGAGAGATGCTTAGAGGAAGCCGGTGTCTGCTCTTTTTCTTGTCCTTCCCGTCTTGAATCGACATACGGAGCTTGCTTCTTCTCACTGTTGCTACGCTTCGGTTTGTTGTCTGCGGAGTATCGAACACTAGAATGTCTGCTCGCAAAATGGCTTCCTTCAGCATTCCGGCTCACATTACTCTTCTTCCTCGCTAAGCCAACTTTTTGGTGGTGGGCTACGTCAGCTTGTTGAAACGCATGAGCCTTCTCATACGCAACTGCAGCGGCTGCTACAGCTTGATGTCTCGCAACAAATGGATCAATTGATTCTGTTCTGGAGACCTGGGGACGATGCTGAACTGATGAGGATGATTTTGCTCTTCGAAGGCGGGCCCCTGCGTCACTAGAGGCCCGGGAGAGCATCTTACTTGCGTAGTGATATCAGAGTGGTGGCATGCGAACGGTGAATTGATGAGACTGGCTGAGACTTGCATAGAAGGAATTTGAAATGAGCAACACTGAAAATAAAGACCAAGACAGCAGAATAGGAAAGAAATCCTGGTTGACAAAAACACGCTCATCTTAATGAGATGGCAAGATGGACTCTACCAAACACCTAAGTTTGTTATGCCCTTCTAAGAGGAAAGATTCCCCCGTCATCTACCCTGAAGAGAGAAACTGCGATCATTTGTGAAGATTCCGAACGCAGGAAAAATGCATACACGAAGATGGCTCACTCATGGTCAAGCTACAGTATGGGTGGACAGAATATACAACCCCCAATGCAAGCGAATAGATTGCGCGTTGTAATGACGACCAACGTAGCACCATCTTTCTGTACCTAAGACACAGCATTAACAGATCGGAGGTACGGCTTTTCGTTGAAACATCAACCTCGTAGAACTAAGATGAACTAGCTTTACTCCCGGTAAGGAAGGTTAGAAGTAGGTAAGGGTAGTCGGTACGTTGATACATTCCACCTCAATGGAAAGTAGTTCTAGGTGTATCATCTTTCTTTCGCAAAATAAGGAGACGGAAAGGTCTTGGCCCTTCTGTATCAGGCAATTCAGAACAAATTCGTCGAACGTCTCACATGTTCGATACGCGATGGACTTTCACGACCCGCGACGAACTTTTTCGACCCGCGATGAACTTTTTCGACCCGCGATGAACTTTTTCGACCCGCGATGAACTTTTTCGACCCGCGATGAACTTTTTTCCTGTCTGTGCGAGCTCTTACCCATGTTTCCTTTTCTACAGTATCATAGTACTACACTGTATCATCTCTTCGAGCTAATTTTCATCTATGCTTTTTCCTACCGAGTATCGGGTGCGAGTACTTGTACTTATTATACTTATACTACTTTGTAAGTAACTGTGTTTGAATAAGCTCATTCGATCACGAATTTTTAGGGCATCTCTCTAAATGTACTTTGTATCTGTATGGGGTGGTATTTCTCTCCCTAAACTTGGTGCGGGGCGAACCGAGGCTCCCTCACAGCGTGCACGGTAGGGTAACTTGAGGTAATTGAAGTATAATTCTTAGTTCGCCGTCTCTCCCAATTCTTGTATCACATACCATTCATATTTTGAACAGCATGCTTACAGAAAATGGCCGAAAGTTAGCAGTCATAAACATCTCCCGTGCTCAAGGTTTGTGTTGTATAACTTATCCTGTAGTAAACGAACCCTTTTCTGCTATCCCACGTTTCCCCGGCAATGTGCCAACAGCACCTCTTCTTCGCATATCCTTGATCAAACTCATCCAGCATAATACAGAAGAGGAGGATAGACTCTGGAGTGCTTGTTGTGACCTTGGATTCTTTTACCTAGATCTGCGGAGTGGACTAGATAGTCCTATCACTAACATACATGGAAATGGGTTGCTTAAAGACGCTGAATCACTCTTTAAGGTTGGCGAGGAACTATTTCATCTTCCTCTAGAGGAAAAGGTTAAGTATAATCTGAAAGATAAGGGAAGTTATTTTGGGTAAGAAACCTCGATTTGAATTCGAGCAATTCTTTCTGATACCGTCAAGGTATAAAGGATATGGATCTGAAGTGATAAATAAAGAGGGAACCAAAGACAGGAATGAGTTCTATAACGTCTCTAAAGATGATATCCTGGGTATTTCTGAGCAGTTACCTGTTCCGTATCTCCTACGTCCACGTCGAACGCTTCTCGAGTCCAACATTCAGCATTCACATGTTCTGATTACCGTGCTGTTGGATCTTCTCAACACCCGCTTGGACTTACCCCCTAGTAAGTTAGGATCTCTGCATCGTCTAAAAGCGGTGTCTGGGGACCAGGTCCGCTTCGTCAAAGCTCCTCCCCAGCCTCCAGATGATCAGAGAACAGCTTTAGGCGCGCACTCCGATTTTGGAAGTATAACCGTGCTGTTCAACCGTCTGAGTGGTTTGCAAGTTCAACTTCTACCGACCGTCAAATCGGAGCGTCCTGTTGGGAATCCTAACCGAGCCGTCAGAAAAGAGACTGACGATGGGTGGGCATACGTCCGCCCGTTGCCTAGACATGCGATTGTCAATTTTAGAGATACAATAGTCAAGTTCACGGCTAGGATACTCCGTTTCAATATACATAGAGTAGTATCGCCTCCTAGGAATCAAGCATCTTTGACAAGATATTCTCTAGTCTATTTTGCGAGACCTGAAGATAACGTTCCTTTGAAGCCGCTGAAGGCTTCAACTGCTGTCAAGAAACAACTAGACAGAGGACCAAGGAGTGAGGAAGATGAAGAGGGAGTATTGACTAGTAAGGAATGGATTCTGAGAAGAGCATTAGGAAGAAGAGAAGGGGGTAATTGGGAAACAGCCAGTGGGACAGAGAGTTTCAGCATGAGAAATCCAAGTGTAGCATAATCTTCAATCCCACAAGTTCTAATAAAACGTATAGTGTACTTAGAAGTTACAATTGCCTTAAAACCTCAACAGACCGTGGCTGCGCCCAGAGGGTGGGAGATGGACCTATTCCCTGCGTATTTCGAACTATAACGTCTTGAACTCCGTATTGATGATGGTTAGATGGAAGGGGAGAAAGTGGTTACCGCGAGTCTGCTCGGGATGCCAAGCATGGACATTCGTCCGGTCTTGAGCTACATTACCAACTTGCTCCACCAATCAATTCTCAGATAATCAGACAGAGTCAGACGGGACGACGACTGCCGACTCTCGAAACTTCAAATATCGATGAATGAAGTCTGAACTTGACTTCGCAGTGATGATGTGCCTCATAAGGCCGCGTCGATAGTTTGATACAATTCGCGTCATGTCCTTAGAGGTCCAGAAGCATTCGTCACACCGAAGAAATGGAAAACTTCAATCCTGCGAACCTTGTCGAAAGGGAAAGATTCGCTGTGAAGACTCCCTCCACATAGTTACTCAGCACAGAGTTAGATCTAACGAGAGATTAACCAGGTGATCATGTTCTCCCAACTTGCGGAAGATGTGCACGTCGACGCAAATTCCAACAATGCGTATACCATCCAGCGCCTATGACGCGTCAACGTCTACTTGTCAACGATGCCTTGACACCTGCGAGCCCGCCATCTACTGCACGATCAATGACTACTCAGAGCATAACTTCTACTCTCGCGAGTCCCGATAATGTTAGAGACGTTAGCAACGATGCTCGTTCAGATGGCGTCAGTAATACTTGGGTGTCGCGGCCTAGACGTAGTTCTGCACCACCGGAGTATGGCCTCGAAGCTGCACTTCGAATGGATAACGCTCAGTGTTCCCGTACAGGGAACAAAGCATATATATCAAATAGCAAAGTACTCGGAAGTGTTTGGTCTGGTTTAGATTCCCATCATCCATCTTCAAATTTCACAATGCATACGCGACTAGGTTTTCTTGGTTCCACTTCTTATTCTGCCATCATCCAAGAACAGCAGACAACATTGGGTCTGCGTGAGCCGGAAATGGAATGTGAACCAGGAAAACCTCGTCATGTGGACCGTGAGCAGATACAGAGAGGAGCTAAGTTGCTTGCAATGCTTAAAGACTTGCCTATGTTTACTCGCTTCCACAAGAGGTGGTTTGCAATGAGTCATGGTTTGATTGTTAAAGAACCTATGGTACAGATATGGGCAGACGGTATATGGGATAAGTATCGGACAATTCTCGAGAATCAGGATCAAAAAGCTCTTATTTCCTTGTCGGAACACCTATGGAAGAATTCTCGAACACCAATCATTGTCGATTCCTCAATCCCACCTCGTGAATGGCTCTTAATGTGTACCGGTGAGGGTTTAAGATGGGAAGTCGTGGGTATTATCTTCTGTTTAGTTGGTGATTGTCTTATGAACCTTCCTGGTGAGTATAGTAGGTCTTTGTGCAGGCTTACACTGACGTTGAAACTTATAAGATTGGGATCCTATGCTTATTGATAACGACGTACGAAAAATTGACCGTAAGCGGCTTGCAAACACTATGAGCGAAGCTTCAGATGATATTGTGACATTCTGCCAATGGGATTGCGTTCTAGATGATCTTGTGATATGGCTAATGAATGAGAATGCTCTGCTCATTTCTACTGTGAAAGGCGATGCAAGTTAGTCAATCTCGATATTTTGAATGTGATGCTTGAATAGATCTGACATTCTTCAGGCTATTACTTATGGAAGCGCTTGACCGAATTCAAGGGCGCTATGATTGTACTAGGTTACCATCAGGAGATTAAGGTTGACAAGAACACTCCTTTTTACCTTGTGGAGCTTCGGAAGAAGACGTTTTGTCAAGCGTATGGTGGAGACAAGTTTCGAGCCACATTCCTAGGACGTCCCCCTATGCTATCGAAGAGATACTGTCTGATCCAGCCTCCTCTAGACTTAACTGACAAGCAACTGTTTGCCGAGGGAGCGGAGCTTGAGGAAGCTCTTGCGAGTCTGGACAGTGAAGGCTGGAATCGGACTGGCAAACTTCAGAGACTCACTTGGACCCGCGTCATGCTCCGCAATGCGGTTTGTCCCTCTCCCTATGCGATTAGACCTATAACTAACAAGCGGTAGCTTATTAGAGAAGATATTCTGGAGATATCCTTAGGGGTAAATGTATCCAAGGACGAAATTATTTCAAGGGCTCAGTAAGTCACACGTCCCTTACGACTGGACAAGTAATTAACGAAGCAAGGCAAATCAAGAAGAATGCGCGCAATGACTGGAGTAGGCTACCGGAGTTCCTTCGACAACATACCTTTGATGCAGACTGGGATGACCGAGTAGCTCCCTTAACTAACATGTGGCATCTAATCATCCGTTTGGAGTATAAATACAACAGTTTCCTCCTCGAACGAGCTCTAGTAAAGAAAGCTGGCTTCATCCCTGGTGAACTCACTGCTGTAGCTCATAGTATATTCAAGGATGTACTCCTAGTGTCTACGAGGCGAGATATCCTTCAAGAGTTCCAACTCGACGTGACGGGAATTGTAAGTCCCATAAGCACATTCGATATCTGATGTTAATTGACAAATGTATAGCTCTGGCAATACGGACTTCCTTGCGCAGCCGTCTTAGCCTTCGAGCTTCTCAGGCAAGAACACACGAGAGGATCCTTAACTTCTCCATTACCAAGATCTGAATTGATTCAAGATCTCAGCGTCTTCATCGCATTTCTCGGTACCATTGCGCCAACCGATAGCAACAAGGTCATCTACGAGCATGGTAGAGCGGCCCTCAAACGAATACTAGACAAGATCCTTGCACCTACACCTAACCCTCCGTCCCTCGTGTTGCAAGCTCCTGAGCAAATGAACGCAGACCCGTATATGCCGTATGCCTTGGGCAACGATGCGGACTTCCTCCAGTGGCTGGATAACATGGAGTGGGAAAAGGGGTCATTCTCAGGTTTCACTTCCTCCTGATACCCCATATACGATTCGCTGATGTAATGACGTTTTCATTTATGGACCTAACACGATCTTACCTAGCAAAAACAAAATGAATAAGTAATAGATTTAAAATCTGGTTTCTTTTCCTTAAATAAAAAGAGAAAAAGAGTGAAATGATCTGTTATAAGTTGAACGATACCCCACGGTCTCTTATTTGTCTGATAGGAACATGAAGGAGGCAGAATTAGAGATGATAAGAGAAACCAAGCAATCCAGATTGTTCTCTGTCATCCAGCTCACATAACCCTCCACTTTTTGTCCTAATATTTGCAAGCAAATAATAGCTTCTGATACGTCGATATGCTATGAATGATGTGGACTATATAGGGGAGGTTCTAATATAGTGAAGGAAGATGCGTAGTACATCTTGAATGAGGATATTATTATTTATTCCATGCAATCCGCTCTACAAACGAGGCAATGGTTCGACGGATGCTAAAACAAGATATTACGGACGCTCACTGCCGTTATATAACCGCAGAAATCAACCCTTTTATTGTGTAAACCATCCGCCTATGTCGGCCTACCAATAGTAAATCCACGGGATGTTTAGAAACAGAAGACTTGATCCCCAAGCTTGCTGACGGGTTTCGGCTTCTCGTATCCCAACTCCGTCACAGCCTTCTTCATCGCTGAAACCATAGGCGGGGGTCCGCAGACCAGGATCTTGATATCCTTAGCAGGTGGTGGGAGTTTCTCCTTTTTAAGGAATTAGCAAATATTATATCAGCACACTCACAACTCTCTTACAACAACTCACCTTAATCATCTCCGGCGTCACAAACCCGATTCCGCCAGACCACTTCTCCGGCGGGTTGTTCAAGACGTAATAGACCTTGAAGTCCTCATCTTCCTTAACCAGCGCATCCAAATCCTCCTTCAACAAAATGTCCTCAGGATTGACGTTCGCGAAGATCAAATCCAACCCAGTCCTATCATTTCCCCCGTTTCTTGACCTGCCTCTAATAACCGCCTTGACGATCTGCAACATAGGCGTGATTCCGGTTCCACCTGCAATCATGCCGATGCGCCTACACATGTTCGGAGTATACACCATCGCGCCCTTTGGTCCCTTGACTTTCATCGTGTCCCCGATTAGCAGAGAGGCCATATGCTTCGATATGTTGCCGGTCGGATAGGATTTTATGAGCAGGTCGAAGTGACCCGGGTTATCGTCAGAGGATATGGGCGTGTAAGAGCGCACGATCTCTTTGTCGGCTCCGGCGACTTTGGCGGCGAGGGAAATGTGCTGGCCGATCGGGAGGCCGAGGATGGAAGTTGGGCTTGGGAGAGCGAAGCGGTAGATGGCGGTATTATGCGACAGGATGGTCTTCTCTGTGAGCTCGAAAGTTTGGTACTCATTCGGCTTGAGGACTTTGCGGACGCCTGTGCAATTGCGATTGTTAGCAGTCTGGATGCGCTGGTTGAGGATATCGTGGGAGGGATTACGAGTACTCCACATCTTCCACCCGCCGAGAAATACGGACAGGACGACGGCGTATGGAAGCCATTCTTTCTTTACGATCGCACAGCCTACTACGATCAGGACTCCGGGAATGTATATGCCGTTGATGTATTGGTGTGCCGTCCACGGAAGCTGTTGGGAGAACGACATCGGAGCTATTCCGCGCTTTTTTTTCGCAGACTTCTAAGGTGCGAGTACCTTGGGTATGCGAGAGAGACAATCCGGAGAGTGGAGCTAGAGATAATAATTAATGATATATCAATCAGATCTAGCGAGCGATTGCAGAGGTAGTGAAACTGATATACCCCGGAAAAGTGCGGTGGTGGTCCTTTAGATGCTCAAAAGCCGAGAATGATTTTTTGAAGGTTGAGACAAGCATGCGGACGCGGGTGTGGGGTCGGGAAAAAGATTGCGGTTATGGGAAAGATATCCGCATCCACCATCCCTTATCATCTTCAAGCTTCAACAGCCCATGCTAATTATATGCATCGTTGCCTATCATTCAGCGATAAAATGTGGACATCAACGCATATGAACTGACGCTAATTGAAGACAAGACCTAGGGCCAGGAAACCGATAACTTCGACACGCAGGAATTTGATACGTTGATTCAAAATAATAGAATCACTAAAGTATCTTATTCGAAGTCAATACGGTACAGCTGTTGTTCTACATAACATCGATAGAGCCAGTGAACCGAACCACCTCTTTACGATCAACAACCGAACCACAAAGATTTATATCAGGCTCTAATGGATGTCCATACAGTAGATAATAATCTAGCAATATCGAAAAGAACGCATCTTTCTATTTTCGGCCTTTCTATTCCATGAATTATGTTTCCACTCATTACTATTCTCCTATGTTGTATCCTACTTGTCTCAATTACGCAATATTGGTACATTTTTGTCGAACGTCGGAGAAAGCAAATTCAGTTATAAAGTAGTTTAAAGCTCAGATACAAGAGAAAGAACACGGGAAGGGAAGGGAAAGGATGGAAAGAAAAGAATGGAAGGGGAGGGAAAATGAGGGACTATTATATACATGTAACAGAGGATGGAAGACCCATATAGTATGCAAGGTGCTTAAATAGGAAAAAGTCATTTCTATTGTCGAACGTCTGTCCAAACCCGTAAACCCAACCCATATATCTTGGACCTTACTATATAAACATGAACTTTAGCTCATACTCTCGATCGACACCGTTCGACCGCCCGTATCATTAACTAGGAAGTACATAAAAGTTACTATAGAAATAATCCGTACAGGTAAATCGATTTGACCGTCTGAAGATTAAACATCATAAACTGCTTTTTACCAGTGGGTAACGCTCCTTTTCTTCACTGGGCTAAATCACATATTTTCTGTCGAACGTCTTAAGAATTGAATCGGTTTCAAGATACCCACAGTCAAGTGGATAACATATACCTATGCCATGCTCTTCCATTAGGGGACTTCGTTCGGGCGGCCGGCCCAATTAGGAAATAGCGACATATTTCATCGAACGTCTATCAACTTTCTGGATGTTTCTGCCTTAAAATATATCCCGAAAACAGCGGAATTCGGTGTTTTTCGGCATTATTTTGGCCGTCTTATATATTCTAAGTAAGAGAAGATACCGTAAAGAACGTACTCCTAATTAAGAAAGAGTAATATAGTTCGTAGAACGCCTAGCTTTTTTTTCTAGTAGATCCGGTCCCGAAACGGGTCTAGAAAACAGGGGAATCAGGCTTTTTTCGATTGTTTCGGCCATTAAGCTTCTGAATCGGGAAATATAGCTCATTTTTTGTCGAACGTTGTGAAGCGTAACCGGTTTTATGATAGGTATAGTCGCCTAAGGTGGGTATGCTATTAAGGGATAAGATGCCGTATATTATGATAGGGCACCTCGTGGGAGTGAGAGGTACACCTCCTGATCAGGCAATAGTAACACTTTATCATAGTATGTCTGGCATATTTCTGAACTGAGGTGAAACCGGTTTCAAGATACCTATAGTCGATTGGAAAGGATTGACCTGTGCCACTGTCCGAGGGCTCATCGAGGATACTATACCTCCTAATTAGGAAATGGCAACATCTTTCGTAGAACGTCTATTCCTTTTTTTCCGGTAGATCCGGCTCTCATAATAAGTCCACAAAGTCGGAGAATTCGATACTTTTCGGTTCTGTTTAGGGTCTTATAGATTCCTGTATAGGAGATATGGGTTCATTTTGTGTCGAGCGTCTTACTCGTTCAGCTGCCGGGTCAATACGATAGCATTTCAGGAGCCATCATCTTAGCTATAGACAAGATAAAGGATTTTTAGCTCGATTACCGTCAGTCGCTTGGGCCGTTCCCTCTGTGCTAGGTCGTGGAGGGTTTGTTGAATCTGAAGGGCTCGGATCCGTATATTGTTTGTCTAATTGAGCCACCATATCCTTCGGTGACATACCAATGTATTTTTTTCGGATAACCCCCGGGATGGATGCCAAAAGAATGTCAATGGCTTTTCGTACCTCAGGATCGCGTCGTCCAATGGATGGCGTGGCCAATGTCTTCATTTGAGACGGCATCAGCCCCTCTTTTTCTATATATCGCATGATCTGTATTTTCCACGACTTGTAAATCTCACGCTCACTGTAAGGTACGACCTCCCCGTTCGTAAACGTGCATCTTAGGCTTCCGTTCTCTTCTACTCTGGTCCAACCACACTGTACTGCACTTAGTGACGGTTCCGTAACCTGGGTTGGGGGATGGCAAGCCGCGGATATTAGAGCGCTGCAGCTTCCAAGTATCGGTATGTCGTTGTTTCCCACTTTTATCCAGCCTATGATCGCTAAGAGAAGGATTAGGGATATACCTGCACATATAATAACGAACATAGGGAGTAGAGAAAAGGCGCATGTGATGTAGAAGGGCTCGTCATCTTGGTCCACCGCAACTAAGAAATGCTCTGAGAAACCAACCAGTGAAGAAGTATAGAAATGATCATCAACGGAATACCGTAGCGATAAGGAACCTGGAGAAAATAGGTTCCCCGTTGTTCTTTCTTGGGAACTGTAGAGACCCGTAGCCCCTTCCTGTGCTTTACGAAATCGTGAAGTTCAAGAGTCGCCAGCATTGCAGTGAAGAGACCGTTGACGGTAAAGTAGATAAACGAAAGCGTTGGCTGAGCGAGATTTGCAATGATGGCGTTGATGAGGAGCCCTGAGATCCCAATGTTAGGGACCTTCCATCCGGTAATGAGACCGATTGCTTTTACCTCACCGAATCCCATGTCTGTAAAATTCATCAAAATGAAAATTATACAGAGAAATACAAGAGGGTTAAGACTTACCTGGAACCAGATCGGTAGTAATACCAGTAGTACTGACCCCATATACTAACCACGTGGTCACGAGAATGATAGCGGTGAATAGCATGAAAACACAGAATAACCATCTTTTCCGGCTCGCGGCATCACCCAACCGTTGAGCTTTCGCAGATATCGACAATTGAGGTGGTGATCGCCACGCCCCTTTATCTTCCAATAATGCGTCCCTCGATAGGAAAAGCGTGCACGGTGTGGTGTTTTCATCCCCATATTCTAGAAAAGAACTGATCGCATCTCCTACTGTCACAAGAGGAGACCCCTTCACCTTCAAAATTACCATCAACATGAGTACAACCTTGAAGAGGTTCATTACAAGTACAACTACCATGAGATGAAGACTGAATTGGACCTTGCAATGCTCTGGCTCTCGCGCTGCTAGACAATGGTCGACCTGGCTACCACCTGGTCCCGGCGCCCATTTGGTTGCGTTCTTCTTTATTTCTGGTAGTTTCGGGCTGCACATTTTACTACATTCACCGTAAGACACTCCGAAGTCCCGTTCTCCCTCTTGACAGATCCAGAACCATGGTTCTTTCCGACATCTTACATAGGGTAGACCAGTGGCGAGAGTTATACCGATTTGAACGATATCGCCGGTTTCAAGCAAGGAATCCATCTCATCCTTTAGAACGAGAATAAGGGCACTCGAGCGGGACTCAAAATCGTGAGCGTAAGCTTGAATACAATCCGTGTTCTCTAGACGGATCAGAGAGCCGTTAACAGCTCTATCATGTAAGTTTTCTAAGATATCGTGGCCCTTAGAGGAGTAGTCTTCAGAGCTGTTAGTCTTTGCTTCCATGACTGATATTTATTATAAAAATGATGAAATGGGAACACACGAAAGCGAGAATTAAGAATATCATGTTGCGTTTGGTTCAGTCTATCCAGACTATCCACGTCCAGGAACCCTTTGGTGACGTAGATCAAATCATAGTCGCGAACAGCAATTGTTGAGAATACTGCCGAGTTGTAACTTCAATGCATATATTAGTACATGATATGGGTTATGTTGAACTATGGCTTACAAGAGGTGCAATGGTAGGGAACTTATGGCTAAGCTGAACCACAGTAAAACTCGTGCCCAACCGATGGCAGAAATATTTCTCACACTGGGTACGCCTATATCGAGCCACCGTCCCTTCACATGTGCTTTATCGACGTCCAGTCTAGTTGGAGCTGACAAGCATTGCATACTGTAGTTGCTGGCTCCAAGTAGAAGGGAACTAAGGACATTTATGACAAGATGGATTCCGCTGTTAATATGGCTTGCTTTCGAACACTCGCCGTTGAAGAGGATGGCTCGGCCTTCGTAGCTGATTTGATGTCGAGCAAGGACCCAGATCATTGCAGAGAAATTGATAGCAAAGCACAATGTTGTCGTAATTGCTCCAGATATGACACCAACCCTCCAACCGGCCAAGTTATGTCGTATTAGCCATTTGTCTAACTTGCAAGCTGGAAGAATTAAAATTCGCTTTAACCTATCGTATGTGCGAGTGAAAGCACTGGGCGAAGGTTTGTCATGATGCTGGTCTTTGGTGTCCTTCGGTTGACCTTGCGTTTTGCTCGCAGCGGTCGCTGTTGGTTCGAGGTGGGCAATCATTGTATTATCAATGCGGCTGATATAATTTTTGACGTGTCTTGTGGAAGCAATTCGTAAGATCTCAACCCTTGATATAAGGTATCATAGAAACAGTATGTGTTTATATCACTCCTCTAGAACTACCTTGCAGTATGTTCATAGCGGAGGTTATGTATGCGGAGTCACGTTGGCGGCAACGCTGGAAAAGAGACAGAATGGAACAAATGTGAACTTTGCGCGAACAATCAAGAATAGGAACCATCGATAGTAATACCATAATGAAGAGTCTGGACTTAACTACTTAGATCAGATCGGTTTTTCTGTCTCAATGATATCATCGCCAGAATTTCATGGGTATATATATATCATCGTACAAAGTTCAAGTCGGTTATCTCCAGTCGTGTAACCGTTGGATTCCGCCCTATTGTGAGGTGATGAAGTATGCCTCATGTTTAATTGGATGAAAGGTAATATAATCAGTTGGCCCAAATACTTGTTATAGAGACCCATGAACCTCAACATATTGCATAGTGTGTTATGCTGCAAGTATTGTAGCAATCCCCATGCAAACTAGAAGATTTGGACTAAGTCCATTGATTGAAGCAAATTAAATGAAACTGTTGGAAATATGCGTAAGGACATCGAAGCTTGCGTTTGAAGATGAATATTTCTTGACTATAAACCGTAACACAAATTATACGTTATATGACTTTACCTTGGAAACGAATTCTCTTTATAAGCTCACGTGGACGCGTAAATGTACAGCCAAAGACACTATGAAGAATGAAGAGAAACGACGTACCTATCCAATTCCTCAATCTGATAACTTTTACCAATACTTTTAGAACCACATTTCATGTATATTCAGTACATCAAGAAGTTATTCAGTCCTAACGCCAACATCTCTTCAATGCCCAACCGAAGTTGGATCTACGGACTTCTGAGGTAGAAAATCTAAAGCGAAACGTCTCCCTTGAAGAAAATCGTGAGATAAAATAAGAAGCAAAACTACAAGCCGCTTGATGACTTCTAGAACCCCCAGATCAGTGGCATTTTATTGCTGCTTTTTGGTTGCTACTTTGACCTGATGTTGATGAAAGGGCACCGGGAGTTACTCAATTCGGATACCTGTCTAGGTTAGTACCGGAGGATTTCGCGGGATTTTTTTTGAAGCGCAAGTGTCTTCGCTATGGGCTTGTTCTGTTTGATTCTAACATGGACTCTTTTGAGATATGATATCCACTCCGCTTGCAAAGATTTCCTATAGCGCCCACACGCCCAAGATTGACAGGGAGGCAACGTAATGCACCGAACCATACTATCTAGCAGTTTTTCAATTGACTTAATAGTACTTTTTGCGAGCTGATGACTGCAAACCTAAGCGAGAACCTTACCCAAAAGATATGGTACCTATCTTGGACTGGGGGGTTACCAGAGAATAAGTTCGAGGATTCCTGGTCAGGGTATTAAATTTTGGATATACATATTGTGTTTTGGGAGATATCGAGCTCCAAAATAATAGCCGTGGAATTAGACCTCAGGCCAAATTCTACCAAATCCGACTGGCTGTATTATTGTCAACGTATGTAAATATGGACCATGGATGGAGAAGATTGTATGCCCAAACTCACAATTGTCCACTTCATATTTTAACTGCCAGGACGATCTTCCCTCTCCAGAGTGTTCCCTTTCTCGAAGGAGTGATTCTCACATCATCCCCTATCCCCCATCCTCCAATAAATCTTCAACCTATCCAAAGACCCCGGACTGCCCAACTGTGGCAAGTCCACTTTCTTATACCCGTCCACTACCATCCCAACAACCTCTCTCGCCTCATCTCTCTCCTCCTTCCTTTCGAACCACCGCTCAAACTTGTCATGTCCGCCTCCTATCTCTTCCAAATCATTGACTACATATGCGGCTGCTTCTTTCCCCTTTAGGACTTCAGGGACAAGCACGTTGACTTCGAGGAAGGGGACGAAGACGAGGGTGGTGGGAGATATGATGTCGGTAGCGTTGGGGGGTTCTAGAACAGAGATACCGAGGGAGGTAAGGTATGTGCGGTCGACGGGGGAGTAGCGAGGCTCCTGGGCTATTGTTCTGATCTTCTTTAAAGGTGGTTGTGCTAGACTCTCGGGCGAGAGGTTGGGGGGAAGAGATCTGAATTCGTTCACTATGTGCAACTACCTCATCAGCCTTGTCTATGATAAACCTACTGAGCGCAGAGCTCTCACATATATCCACGAGAATCAAAAACAGAGCGATTTGATCCATACTATCCCAACGTCCTTGCATATCTCTCGTGAGAGAGCCAGTTGCAAGACAGATTGCAGTATCAACTTCATACCAAAACGGTGTCTCCTCAGTCTCTACCCCAGCAGCCTTCCTCAATGCTCTAATTAGCTCCTCCCTCCTCCCATCCCCCTCTATCTTGCCTCTCTGCCTCTCAACCTCCTCCGCCAACTGTGCGACCGTATACCGATCCTCGCTCTTTCCCACAACACTCCCCTCATCTTCACCCCCAGCTCGCTTTTTCTTGCTCCTTGTCCTCTCACCTACCTTACTTCCGGTCCCCGAATGCGTCACCAACGTCCAACCATCCTCAACCCCCACATTCACCCTCTTCATATGACCCCCTCTCAGTCCTCCACCCCCCTTCGCGGATGTGAAGTGGGGCATCTTGCAACTCAGCCTATGCAGGCCTTTAGGATCCGGGGCCCTAAGAGGGAGCAGAGGTGTTGAGCGGTGGCGTCGGATTGGAGAGGATGCGGTAGGGTCAAAAACGGCTGTGGAACGGGATACTATGTAGACATTGCTCGCGGTGCTACTTCAGCGAACTCGTGATCACCAGGAGCGTACGCCGTCCTACAAATGTCTCGTGAAGCTTTCTTTCCGCGGCGTACGGAATGACTGAGACGCCCTTCTTCTCTAGCCGGTGGTTGTTCGTATAGAGTACGATAGACGTCAAGTCAGCAGGACGGCAATATCTAACATATTCTAAAATGGGGTAGCACCGAGATGAGGTGAGAAGGTTGAGTTAAGGTTTGAAGAAACATCAATAACCTCCCACGGTACGATATGCAAGTGCCAAGAGCATCACCCGTAGTGGGAAGGTCTGATCCACCTTCCACCTTCCGCCCGCTATTCCGCGAACAAGCAGCCCTTGAGGAGTGGAGCCCAAAAAGGGCAGGGCAAGGTTCTCGCGACTGACTGATCGATGGCGTATATATAAGTTCTGGGTCTCTAAGCGATAATCTCCTTGATAATAGCAGATCCTTCATTATCAAGAACATTTATTTTTGGAGATCTGATACCAGTACTGTATGAATTGTATTTGTCATATCCGCAGTATCCAACTGCTGTCCCCATGCGGAAACCGCTCAAAAAGGGCTTAAAAATTACTAAAGCGTACATAGTAGTACTGTAGGGTACGTAACATCATTTTGGATCACCTTAAACCCTCCCCCACCCCCCCCCCCCCCCCCCCCCCCCCAAAAAAAAAAAAAAAAGGAGCGGTGAAAAACGCTTCTCTTGAGACATCCACTTACATCCGGCTTGCCCCCGTGAAGCCACTCGGGAAAAACAGAGAGTGTGAGGAAAGGGTATCCTCCCGTAAGTTGAACGCCGTAATATCTACAATAAAGGTGGTTGAGGCTGGAAACCTTGCTCTTCTACCGTGGAACTCTGCCGATTACTCCGAATGAGACCCCTAAGACCTAGGCTTGCTGATGCTGTACAAAATTGCGAGAAAAATAAATTCACACTCGTGCTTTCTGGATTCATATCCAAGCGAATGCGACCATGAGTGCTGATAAGGCCGGTAATACGTGGAGGATGCTGGACGGTAATAGGGATGGAGCGGCGTTGAGACTGCTCGTTGTGAATACGAGATTGAAGCTGATTTCCTTGCCCGGTTCTGTCGAGTTGCGGCAATTATCCTGGGTAACTTGCTCGACGTCTTCAGGTTCGGCGAATGTGATATCGACACACTATTTCAGGATTAGCATCTGTCTGGTTTCTGTTATGCATGATATGTGTCCTACGTTGTATAGGGCAGCGCCGTGCTGCGCAGTCTCGATAATTTGGATCGTCGCATTGTCACCAACCTGCACGCTCGCATTGACAGGAAGCGGAACCTGTGGAAAGCAGAATTCTCCTTTGTACATTTTATTTGAAGGACCGTTGATTCCGAAAACTGGCAACATAGGATGCGACATGTTCATCGGTTCATTTCCAAAGCCCATATTGATGTAAAATAATGCTTGCGAATGTCCAGAGAACCATCCTGGTTGGACTCCTATCGCACCACCTTTAACTGGCCATTTCGTCCTGTTTTGCGAAGTTGGCATTCCACCACCTGATGTCATTTATTAGTCTGCATTTTGAGCCTCAGGAGTCGAAGTTCAACATACATGGATACATCCATTGCTGCCCGTAGGGAAAGGTAGGTGTCTCAGTAGTTGCATTCCAGTTAATGCCTAATGAGCCAGGTGGAATTTGTGGTGGATCTGTCCCCTCGACTGTACCGTTGCTGTGTAGATTGTTCCCTCTCCAGCCCGGATATGTGATGACTGTGTGGGCTGCGACGAAGGTCCAGGTGGTCGTGAGAGCGACGAGGGTGGAAAGCCTCATCATGGCGGCTAAGCGGTTCCTGAGACGGATAACGTTTCTCTTTCCTTCTTTGAGTCCTCACAAGCACGAAACACTTTGGATTGCAAAGTGTAGCAGTGAAATGTGTTTTGAAGCAAGACGACAAGCAATAATAGCAGGCTCAGCTGGGTGAAAGGGTTGGCAGCGGGGAGTATTTGATTATACATCTCTCTTGGGCTGGCCCTGAGCCCGTGTGATGGATTCGCATTTCGCAGCGCAGAGAATCAGCCTTTCCCCTTCTGTGCATCGTCTTCTTGGGCTTCGTTCTGTGAGCCACTCGGTCGGTTGACAAGGAAATCAAAAAAAGGCGGCCAGTTGCCCATGTATCCCTTGTTTCCCTTTGAGTTGTTGAACATCGAGGGGCCTGTGAGCATGCAAAGCAACCATAGCGGCGAATAAGGTTCTGAGGTGATATTGCCTTAACAGGGACGAGCATGATGGTGTTCCGAGTATCTGACCATTCAGAGAAGAAACTGCATAGTATGTCAGAACGCTACAGTGGGATGACGGGAACGCTATTCCCGACAAGAACAAGCGTAAAGGGGGAGAAGATACAATGAATGCCGTAAAAGCTTATGATTCGCAGAGAGCTTGTTGAAAAGAGTGTGAATTCTGTGGAAAAAGAGATCAAGGCATTAAGCCCCCAGGGCCGAAATTCAACCTCTTCCACCCTTCGGCTAAAGGTGTGATAGGTTATGCTGTCGTGCTTGTGTAGCCAACCAACCAAAGCAACACCAAGACCGCCTTCCGGAAGGGCCTCGATACCGTAGAACAGAGTTGCATCTTTTCTGCTGTAAGCGCCCGGATATTGCCTATCACTCACCACCATCCTCGTTCATGACGCATCTGTAGAACTGCCCAGAGCGGTACAGCACAGTAAGATGCTTCTTGAACTCTTGTCCGTCCACTGCGGCCCCATAACTAACCTTCGCCGTAAAACAAAATCGTCCCTATCGGGGACAATCAAGCAAGATAGAGGTAGTCCGGTACCTTGGTGATGGTATAGTTCTATATGAACGCTTGAAGCCTTTCACGTGTGCCGGGTACTTGCATGTAAACGCGCGACTGAGCGTACTATACACCACTATCACGCATCGTCACACGAAATCAACGTTGAACGTAGTTCAAGAAAGCCGTTGTGGTCGTAGTTTTGCAGAATAGCTGTGTCTCTTGAGGAGAACGAACGATTTGCACACTCTTGCGACTGGTCCCTGGATCGGTCCATTTCGAACATGTCATAGATCGTTTATCATCATCACATATCTAGACGCTTTCTGTCTTCTTCAAGTAATTGAACTATTGAATCAATATACTGCTGCTTTCCGTGTCAATCGTGCTAGCTAGAGGAGGATATGATTCTTGCTGGGAGGTGAACCTCCCCCAATGGCATCAGTAATTGCGAACAAGTCTGCATGCGAGAAGGAGGCGCACCAAGAATGAGTCCAGAACAACAACAATCGAGCTTTGAAAATCCGGAAATCTGTAAGCTCAAATCGGAAGAAAGAGAAATGAATCATTTTCTGGCAAATACATGTGAATGCTGGCTTAGGACTGGTTGAAATCATCATTCACTTTCAAGATAATTCAATAAGCGCGCTTCAGCTTGAGCGTCCAAGAATTCCATAGGACGTTGGTTTTGCCTTATGATAGAGGATGACAAGCAATTTCTCAACTCATTATCATCGACTTGATGTGAAAGTTGAAGGTAGGACAACGTTTGAAGATGAACCTGAAGTCCTTTGCTCATCCATCGCCGTGACTTCCTAATTAAAGACCCTTCGATTGCCTAAACGACCACACCACCTAAGGTACAACGTATACCCGACTCCAAAGTGTACAAATTAAGGTAAGGAACTGGGTATTGTGCGATTATGCAACGCAAATCATCGAAACTTGCAGTCTATACACTCCACTACTCCTCCTGTACGTTGTACCATAAGTACCGTACATACAGTACCTTAATGTACTATACAATCACGAGCTGAGACTTAGTCTGTTCAATCGCCCTAATGTTCCTTCTACCATGGCATTCTGCCTATCAAGAAGCTCCATGACGTGAGCTACTCTTGTTCTCCTAAGCTCAGATGGGATCTGGACGTCACCATTTTCCGAAACTCCTTCTGAAACTTCTTCTGAAACCCTCATCTGCCGCTTGAGCTCTTCCTTCAGTTGTTCAACCTCCCTAAAGCGTTGGCCCAAGACGGTCTTCTCCTGCTCTTGGGTACCGTTTCGGTTGTCGAGAGATACACCGAATTTTCGGCTCATTTCGTCGAGCTCCTCTCCCCACGCAATCTCTTTCTCACTGAGTTCCTTGCCACCAACACGTGCCAACTTCTCCTTGAATCGCTCGTACCGACTGGAGAGATTAGCTTGATTTTTGGTAGCCGCTTCGAGTCTGCTTTTGATCTTTTCATTCCCTACAACTCTCTCCTCAGAATTCGAAAATTCCTCGTTGTCTCCGGTAATCCCGTCAATTCGTGCCGCAAGCTCCCTGGACTTCTGGATTTGAGCGCGTAGTTCGTCCTGGAGTCTCTCACAGCGTCTGAATAAATCTGAAGCAGCGTGTCCAAGCGCCTCCGATTCGCGCGATACAATACCGTGCACTTCGCCAAAGTATCCTAGCGTGACCTCAGATAGTTTGACTTCCTCTTTGAGATACCTGCGGTGATTCCGATGAACACGAGATTCCAAAAACAGTGGTAGATCTGAAGGTTCCCAGAATGTTTGAGGTGGTTGATATATTGGACGAGGTTGTATTGGGGGTGCAAAGTTCAACTCCGGTTCATAATTGTTACCTTCCTCAAGGAGTAACTCGTCATATGAACCTTCTAGGACTGCAGCGTAGGGTTGACTATTGACTACCGTTAAGACGAAATATCCGATATCTGAGTCTTTAAGGGCGACGCAGGTAGCTATACCGGAGGAATGCGGATTTGGGCGGAGTTGCTCGCGAGTTAGTTGGATTGGTCTCTCGAATATCGTTTGACATCGCTCATAAACCGATCTAAAGCGAGATTTGATGTCTCCTTCCTGAGGAGCATCGAGCTCTACCCTTAATGCTTCCGCCCAGGAACCTACTGAGACCCAGAAGACTCCTGCTTCATCAGTTATAAAAAATGATGCTGGGGAATGCACATCCGGTGTAAATGTGGGATGAGATTCCTCAAGTGATTCTAGGTCAGAGCGAAATCTCACAGTTTCGAATAATATCAAAGATGGACTCAGCCTACTAATAATATATCTCTATATCACTGTTAGCTAAAGCGCTTTTATACCGTTGTCCATATTATACATACCGAGCTTGTTGGTAACCATTGAGCTTCGACCCCTTCTAGGTTCAAGAAGACTTGTAATTCCCCACTGTTAGTCAATAAAGAGACGATGTTTGCTTGGTTCACGTCTCGGTCAGCTGGCCCATGCTCTTCTCCGGGGTTATCGCTACCTAGTCCTGTTACGTAGATATCTGTGAATTCGTAATCGTAATCATCCGACAACAGGGGCTTCATGGGAAAAGGTCCCTGTAGCCTCGGAATGGCATTTACGGATGATGGACGGGAGAAGTACTGGACCTCTTCAAAACCTGGCATCTCCACAAAAACCGGTTCTTGATCTTCTATGTCCTCTAACCAGCTTATCTGTTGTTCATATATTAGCTGGTCAGACTCCTGAGTCTCTCTATCATCTGAAGATGCAAATTCTTTGCTGGCAATATCAAGTACGAGGGAGTGCAGATGCTGTGATGTCCAATACTGACTGCTCCACTGCCATCTGGAGGGAAGAAGAGGGCATAAAGCGTATACGTCCCCCCCGGTCATGTTAATCCAGAGGGTCATCGCCGCCCATGGGTTCTCTTCATATCGTTTCCCTGTCCCCCCGAAACAAGCAGAAGCTACTTCCATATCAACATGGTCGGCTGAGAAGCCATTACTAGTCCCATAAGACGAAGCAGAAACATCGTCTTCAGCGCTTGTAGCATTGGATAGCTTCTTCAAGTCTACCGCTAATGTCGGGTTGGAGAATGAAAACCGGTCATCCCTGTTCACTTCCCATAAACGTAGTGTAGCGTCTTCAGTAATTGTCACTAGGGCTCTCGAGGCAGTTTCACTCATATTTCCTAAGGGATGCCAAAGGACAGATACTAGGGACGACTCTTCGACGACATGTGTTGTAGGACCAAGATGAAAGGTCTTTAGCTTGAGTGGGCCCGTAATGTCGGATGTAAGTAGTGAGGAATGCGGTAGGATCGCTAGATGGATCGTATTGGGCGTGAGAATAGCGAGGTAATCTTCTCCGGGAGAGATCACTAGTTGCGTAATTTGACCAGATGTGGGAGATTTTAGGATCTGTATCATTCAGCATTGAACTGAAGTTTTGGTTTTTAATGGCCTCAATACCTTATAGAACGCCTCAGGATCATCTTCGCTCTCTTTCACTTCCTTTAGCAATACTAGATCGGTCCACCTTATCTCATTATCCACTACTACGAATACCTCTGTACCCCGACGCGCAATTATCCGGTGAGCTCCGCGATATTGGTTCGAGCTTTGTGGACCTCTGAATTGCTGTGAAGGTATCTTCCCTTTGGATGCAAATGCCTTGAAGCCAGGCGTTGGTCTACTGAGCCAATCTGGGGTATATGCGAGGACCTTAGGCATGGCGATATCTTTCCCTGCAGCGGTTTCGTTTACAAATATGATGTCTGCCTTGTGGAAGGGTTGATGGAGCAGTGTGCAGTTGAACATGCGAAGTGCCTGTGGTCATTCGACGTGAACCTTCAAACACCATGCACGGACCATATTCAAAAGCTGCGTACTGGACAAATCCAAAGCATGAATCTCAATCACGAAACACTCTCACCACACAGCATGGGTATGATTCGAAGTACAGTGGACCGACTAGATAAGCCCAGCTCATATACTGCTAATAAGGTACGTTATCTCTTGGTTACTCATACTTAATAGTATCTAACACTGAGTCTCTACAGAAACGTAGGCAGAAGTTCAATCGCGAGAGAGCCGGTGGTGAAGAGGAGAAATCTCGAGAGGAATCGCCCATTGAAGATAAATTAAAAGACGCTACCACGCTCTATGTCGGGAATCTGTATGCTCACCTCCCTAATGCACCCGGAGTTCGCCCTTTCCTAACCATCCACTGACGGTTGTTAGTTCGTTCTACACAACGGAGGAACAGATTCATGAGCTGTTTGCGAAGTGCGGTGAGATCAAACGGCTAGTCATGGGTCTTGACCGCTTTCAAAAGACACCTTGTGGATTCTGTTTTGTCGAATATTACACCCATCAAGACGCGCTGGATTGTATGAAGTACATTGGGGGCACGAAGTTGGACGAAAGAGTCATCAGAACTGACTTAGATGAGGGTTTTGTGGAGGGAAGGCAATATGGGTATGTGAAATCTCTCATTTTCACATTGCAGGAATCATGGGATCTTACCTGTTGGTTGTACTACGAGGCACGATTACCTTGGAAGGGCTACATGTTTGTTACCTTAGGGTGGAAGTCTGTGCTAATGGATCTATAGACGTGGCAAGTCTGGCGGTCAAGTCCGTGATGAGTACCGCGATGAATTTGACCCCGGACGTGGAGGTTATGGGAGAGCAGTAGAGGATGATTATAGCGAGCGCAGGTAGGGTGGTAAAGTGACGTTATCCCATTTCTGACTTTAGGACGCTTTCATGCGAAGAGTATCAAGCACGGCGTTAGGCGGCAATCATGTTACTACTGTCCCTTCTAGGATATCCAATATCTAAATCAGCAATACGCTTAATACGGTAGCAGAGCACCAATTGGTACCAGAAGATACCGGAAAGTATATTGTAATGCGATCACGGAAAGAGCAGAAGCGAGGCCGATGTACTAAAAATGCAAAGAGTGACCCGAAATCGTGGACCGTACTTTGCATTCCGTTCTTCCCGTCTATTTTAAGTAAACATGGCATTTGACAATAGAAGGGACGACAAGGATTCCCTAAGTTATAGGTCCCGTCTGCACGTAGAAAAACTTCACCCTCCATCTCATACCCTAGAACGTCATCTCTCCTCTTGTCTATATTGCTTGCATAGCCGCTAAGCGCGATCTGCAGCTTTGCCGCAGAGTTTAAATTTTTCAAGTCATTGTTTGTCAAGCCTTTAAGGAACCTCGTATTTTTCAACGCTATCAACAATTGGCAGTGTTGTCAAGTTGTACAGGGTGCTACGATTTATCATTATTTGCAAGCTGTAGGCCTATCATTCTACCTCGGTCAAGGTTCTCAATTAGCGGTCAAGCTCCCTTTAATAGAGCCAGTCTTCCTGCAAAATTCTCAATTGATTCCAATACAATCCATCCTCAAGATGAAGCTACTCGTACTCGCCTCGTTACTCTGTTCCGCTACCGCTCAATACTGGAAAGGGATGAACGTCGGGGCCAACAATCCAGACGGCTCTTGTAAATCCCAAGCAGACTGGTATTCCGTCTTCACCACTCTCCAAGGCCTTCCCGGTGGTTACAACAGCGTCCGACTCTATGCCACATCAGATTGCGATACTCTCGCGAACGCTGTTCCAGCGGCCATTTCGACGGGTATGAAGATCCTCGTTGGTGTTTGGACACAGGATAGAGCACACTTTGATCGCGAAAAGGGAGCATTGGAATGGGCATTGGGGAGGTATGGAAGCGATTGGATCCTAGCTGTCAGTGTGGGAAGTGAGGATCTATACCGAAAGGAAACCTCTGCTGCCAGAATTGCTGAGCAGATCTACGATGTTAGGGGAATGATCAATTACCTAGGACATCCTAAGCAGGTCGGCCATGTTGATACGTAAGTCTTTCATATATGAATGTTCACCTCTAGCAGTACAAGATGCTGATTCTTTTCTCAGATGGACTGCTTGGGTTGATCCGGCAAACAGAGATGTCATCACAGCCTGTGATTTCGTAGGGATGAATGGCTTTCCATACTGGCAAGGTGCTACCATACCACAAAGTTCAGATGTGTTCTGGAAGAGCTATGACGATACCAAAAGAGCAGTCGACTCGGTAAAACCGGGCATTTGGATTTGGATGACGGAAACCGGATGGCCGGTGACGGGTGACAGTTTCGGTGCAAGCGTGCCGAGTAGGTCGAATGCTCAGCAGTTCTACAAGATAGTCGCTTGCGAAGCGTAAGTAATCCGCAGATCTTTAACACTACTACCGGCTCACGGATACTGTGCAGATTTAAAAGGGGTCATGTATTCTGGTATGCGTATCAAGACTACACTTCGAATCCGTCCTTCGGTGTCGTGGACGCCAACCGAAATCCTATTTACGACCTCAGTTGCTGAGGCATACGAGCGTCAGCTTCAACTCAAAACGGCACAAACTGCCGACTATCCCCACATCCGTGTACTTGAGAGGCTCTTGAGCCTTATAGACCTTGGCATAAGACAACTATATTTTAGGGGAAGGCTTGGTGTTCAGCCCTGTGTATAATTAGAATCATGTGCATCCTTTACCAGAGAGCCTCGAATCCAGTGACCAAAGTATCGCACGTGATGTTGATCTATATCCCTAAATTGTTCTTCACCAAGACGATGAACAAAGTCCAAGAGAGACTTGAGATGAATAGCCGTTGGGAGGTATAACGGTGTTACTCAAATGGTACTGGTACTCGGGTTTGCTGGATCGGTAAATATGGCCAAGAAATGATTTGAGCACTAATCATCCAGGGAATTTTTTACGTTTTGCATCTCGAACGGCCTCTCCGGTTTGTTCACTGATTCATCTGTTCGTCATGAATTACGATCACAGATGATCACGACGATGCAATTGTTGGCCTGTGTTCGAATCATGCGACAAACCGTTTCCGTCGATATCCTATTTGCACCCGAATACCCGCGCCGGCATGCATTGCTGCGAGAGAGTATGATTTGAGAGCCTTGGCCTTCCGGTGAAGAATGCACAGAGATGTTACCCCTCGTCGAGATAACAAAAAATCAAATACATATCAACTGAATAGTGGAAAACAGGAATGTTTACAAGATGAGGGGTGAAGGGTCTGCATATTTGCACCCATCTGGACCGCTTGAGATCCTCTCCCGCAGCAGATGTGAATGCACGGTATCCTCTTCGAAAGTGCTGTCAGACTACTAGACAGAGGATAAGAGAGCCTCAATCTAGCGAAGAGAATCAAGAGATGGAAGTACCAAGGAAGTCTATCCGTTTTCCAGTCATACTGATTCAGTCAATTCATGGAAGTAGAAGCCATTATTGGTTCTTCTCTCGGAAAGCGGATGAGTTGGCAAAAGTCGCGCTTCTTGGGAAAAGGATCAACAGATTGGAGAGAAGTCCAGAGAACTACGCTACCAAGCATTATCTTCCACCCCATCCGCATCCCCCTCATCCTTTGAACCACGAGGGCGGTGAATCCGAGTTGACCTTCAGCCCTGAGCCCCAGTGTAAACCATCCATCTGGGAATTTGATTGGTTAGGGGAGAAGGGAACTGCATATGGAACTCTAGACACACCGAGTGCTGCCTGAGGTGCTAAGACTTTCTCACACAGCGGGCCAAGCCGAAGTGGGATGTATCTGAGAACACTGATAGTTCTAATAATGTTTCAACACAACTTATCTCTTTGGGGGCCGGTGTATAAAGTCTCGTGAGGGCCCCTAGTTAAATTCGAGAGTATTGTATCCATTTCAATCCCGTGAAATTGCAATTATTCAATTGTCTTGTCATTTACTCATATCTCAAGACCTTATCATCCACCTACGCTTCGACAACTTTTATACCTCTACAATTGGACATCGTGTTACACATAACCCCTCGTTCAGCTGTAGACACAAAATAAGAGACATTCTTCGGCTCTTGATCACCTAAATCAGAGCAATTGTCCGATCGCAACAAAGTCTCATACAACATATCACTTGGTCTGTCATTATCCAAGTCAGACCATACACTTCTTCTGCGACAACCCTCGATGGCTTCCAGACCCACAGCATCAGTCGCACCATCGTCCCTCAGTACAAGGACTATCTCTTCGGACTCGACTACCTCCCCGCTCATGTCTTCCGGCTCTCCCACATCACCACAATCCCCTACCGAGCGCTCCTTCTTTAGCGCCATCTCCCAAAAAGTCTCACAAGCACGCACTCGCTCAAGGTCAAGGAACAGAGTAACACGTGACCGCTCCCGATCACCTCTCCCACCTACCAAGATGGATACATCTAGCTCCGCTACCGCACAGGCGGGCCCCTCCTCACCACGCCTTGAACAATCTAAGCATTACCCTCAGACTTTGCAATCGCCGACGACGAACGATAGTGAAAGGAAAAATCTCAAGCGGTACAGTTCCGACAGCAGCGAGTTCCACCATTACGGGCGTCATGCGAATCAGTGGCTATTTAATGATTTCAGCATTAGGGAGACGGCGAAGGGATTCTTTGAGAAAAGGGGGAGGAGTTCGAGGGAGGAAGAGCGTGATTGATAGATAAATCACACCATACGGCAGTTGGCTTTGCTTGATGAGATACGAGTAATGGTTATGGCTTTATCGGGATGGGATTGTCTGATTGATTTAGGCTTTCTTTATCGGTTTTTCATCTTCCAACTTAGGCTGGGTACTAAGGAGTCTTGATCATGGATTAAGAGAGGACAGGGAGATTTAGGTCGCATATAACGGCGCCTATTGTACAGTAGTAAATCTTTAAAGATCTTAATGAATTGTCCATATCTCTACCGACTTACCTATACCTCGTTTGCTTCCTACCTGATGGTTTTGTTGTGAGGTGCGATAAGTCCTTCTATTGTTGTATAGTTTATAGCTATATTAAGATGGAATGTAAACATGTTCCCATCCGAAGAATGTTCTTTCGCCGCCATGTTGATTTTTCAGCAGAAATATAGTACGATGTACTTGGCGCAGGATGACGTTCGGTCTAAACTTCAAGCCGATAGAAAAAAGTTACTCCGCAACTTGCATATTTGAGGGAACATTTCTAAGCACCTACTGAGTCACAAGTCCAAGGCAATTGTGGTGTCTTCCCCCTTTCCATCTTCTCTTTCTCCTTTATATAACTTTTTCCAATATCGAATCTCCCCAATCCAATCACACATCCCGCGATTATGTCTGCCCAAACACCCCACCAACAGCCCCCGCGCGACTTCCCCGAGCGCGATGATGACGACGAAATGCTCGACCCTGCCGACGCGGAAGAAGAAATCGTCGACGATGACGACGCAGCGATGGATTCCGGCGACGAAGACAACGACGAAGCGAACCTCGACCCCTCCGAAACCCTCGAAGAAATCGCCCTCCAAAACGACAGCACCGCCCACTTCGACGCCCACACCGACAGCATCTTCTGCATCGCACAACACCCCATCCACTCCTCGATAGTCGCGACCGGAGGCGGCGACGACACCGGCTATGTCTTCGACGGCACGCCTCCCCGGCGACCCCTATTACCCTCAAGCTACGAGAGTAATCCGCAGCCCGTGGAGAGGGAATCGATCAAACCGCTCTTCAAGCTAGAGGGACACACGGAGAGCCTAAATGCAATAACATACACACTTCCCAAAGGCGCATACTTAGCAACCGGAACACTAGACGGAGCTCTGAGGGTATGGGCAACCGACCAGCCAGGCCTCCGCTACAAATTCCTCGCCGAAGCCAAAGAAGTCGACGAGATAAACTGGCTCGCACCCTGTCCGCACCCTTCCCACCCTAATGTCCTCGCCCTCGGCGCCGCAGATGGCTCCGTGTGGGTCTACAGCCTCAACATCGCCGACAAGGCTTCCCCCCTGACGATCCTCCAAACATACTACAAGCACACCGCGCCCTGCACCGCCGGGGCGTGGACACCAGACGGCACCCTTCTGGCCACCGTAGCCGAAGACTCCAGCCTCGAAGTCTGGGACGTCTTCAGCGACGCCGCGGCCGCCGGCATCGCGTCCCCGGACTCCCAGAGCGTAGTCAGCCTCAACGGAACAGACGAACGCTTCCGCGTCGACGGCGGCCTCTACAGCGTTGCCGTCGCACCCACCGGGGCCTTCCTCGCCACAGGCGGCGCAGAGGGCCAGCTCCGCATCGTCGGCCTGCCACGTCTCTCCGCCGGAACAACGACAGGGACGGGCCAAACAGGCCAGATCCTCGCTTCCCTCCAGACCCAAAGCGACGGCATCGAAACCCTCTCGTTCTCCTCGCCGCCACTGAATCTCCTCGCTGCTGGATCTGTCGATGGGTCTATAGCACTCTTTGACCATGCGCATCGTTTTGCTGTGCGGAGACATATCAGGGACGCGCATGATGGTGAGGCGGTTATTAAAGTCGAGTTTGTCCGTCCGGGCTCTGCGGCCACGACTTCCTCCTCCTCTTCGGCGCCGCAGGGAGGAGTACAACAGCTGGTACACGGAAATCAGACGTACATCCTCACCTCGGCGGGCAACGATGGCGTGATCAGGAGGTGGGATGCCAGAGGCGGCACCGCGGCGGCCGGAAACGGGCTCCTGGCCGAGTGGAGGGGGCATAGAGGCGGTGGGGAGGGCGGTGGGGTGTTGGGGTTTGTGCAAGGGGCAGGAGCGGTGGTGACGGCGGGGGACGATGGCGTTGCTTTGGTTTTTGAGGGGGGCCGGTAGCCGTTGAGGGGTTTGGGGGAAGTTTGGGCGGGAATCTGGGGGTTGGACTACGTCGCTAGAGTTCGGTATAGAAATATTATTCTAGGGAGTAGGGGAGGTGGATCAGCCGTCGATCGTGATCGGGAACCGTCATATCCACGTTATTTGGAAATCGGTACCCCGGGAGAGGGTAACCCGTCTATCTATATATATATATATATATATATCTCGTTTGCCGTCTAACCCCTTGGGTCAATAGTTACAGAGGGTGGGCAGATCATGAAGATCACACGCACGGTCGGGTCATTACCTTAGGCGGGAACCATGGAATAGAATGGAATATGAACCCCCTCCATAGCAATCAATGTTAAAGGCTGTACTGTAACTGTAACTTTACTGTATTACACGTGATGACCGGCGCCGTGAATGACCGTCCAGTACGATCCACAGCAGCCAAGGCAGCCATAAGAGCTCGTACTTTAACGCCGGTACACCGTCTAACAAGTGTAGTGTACATACGGCAGAATCCAAGAGTCAGACGTAAGCACAGCATCACAGTGCGTAGTGCGTATCACATCCTCAAAAGATGACGAAGATAAAATATCTGAATCGTATAAGTCGCCCTATATACATCCCCTCCCTGTCCACTCATTCACCTATCCACCTATCATATGAACAAAGAACCAGCAAAAAACCAATTAATATCAAAGTAATCCCACGGGCGCCTTGACCTACAGCGCCAAACACCTTACAAATAACCTCAATCAAAGCCCTAAAATATGATAATAAAAAAATAGAGTAAATAGCTTTTTCTCTAACGCGAGCATCGCATCTATTCTCTATTCCGGTGCCCAAAAAAAATTTGAATTTGATTCGAACTGTGCTGACGATGCCCGTTTCGTGAGGTTAATCAAAGACACTTGAATCCGATGCCGCTAGATGCTTAGAACGAGTGCTGGAAATTAAGATAGAGAAAAAGGATTAATATGAAGGATATAGGATATCAATAGACAGAAGTACTATGTACGTCAAGACTTTTTCATCAACATATCGGAAGAGGGATTTCGTGGCAGTATTGGGATCAATAATGTGAGAAGTTTGAAAGGATAAAGTAGTTGAGTTGTATGTACAGTGCGATTTGTCGGCTTTAATGGTGGAGGGACTCGGTGATAACGCGTGTTTGAAACGAGATGATTGGTGTAATTGTATCACCAAGTTTCCTAGGATTTCATCAGCGGCGATCACTGGAAACGGCGTTAAGGATTCACTTACGGCAATATACTGTCCGCCCTCCCTCTTCTGCTCCCAAAATTCCTCTGCTTCTTTCCTATTAATACCACCCTTCTCCATGACAACATCAATCAGCGCTTCATGTACTCCCTCACCCATACCTTTCGAGCTCCCGCAAACGAAGATACGCCCGTCAAGTGCGGAAATAACGAACCACACTATGTCTGCACGCAGTCTGACTTCATCTTGGACGTACTTTGCCTCTTTAGCATCGTCTGACTTTGTCGGGTCCTTCTTCTTGCGACTCTGAACGACCTTCTTAATATCTTGCTCGTGATCGCCAAGCTCGCCAGAGTAGATCTCGTCAAGATTGCTATCCCTGACGCCCTGCACCAACCAGATCTTGTTCGCGCAGTTCGCCTTCTTCACCCTGTTCAAGATGAACCCTCTGAAGGGCGCCATGCCGACACCTGCTCCTATCAGCATCATCGGGCCATCTCCGCCGAACTGACTACTGAGAGGATTCGCCATAAGTCCTCTGAACATAGGCACACGGAGATCTAGCACCTCGGAAGCATTAATGCCCTCCTGCTCCGCTTCGATGAACTTGCGGGCTGTTCGTTCGAGAAACCCGCTCCCTACGCCAGTGCGTACAGATATAGGACCGCGCCAATCGGGTGTTTCATGTATCGTAACAGCCATTTCGATCAAACGACGGCCGGGTTGCAGCCCTCCTCGAGAAGAAGAGATATGCGGGTCGTTGGAAAGAGAATAGAAGCGCGGCATCAGCTGTGTGAGAACACTTAGAAGAGCAGGAAGAGGAGGCTTAGATGAGGGGAACGCGTGTAATAGTTGGTTGATCGTGATGTGAGGGCCGGTCCTCAAGTCACAGAAACTGGCTTGACCCTGAGCAGAGGTGAGGTGGAGAAGGATCTTCTTCTCGTTGGCCGCATCGGCATATTCGGCGAGGACACGTAGGAGAGGTTTGGTAGGCGGATTGCTAGAAATGTCCACTGTCCAGGTGAGGAGCTCGCGGCGGGTAGTCACCAGTTCACGTGGCTTCTCTTCTCCCCAGATTGTGGGCCAGCGACCGCCTTGAGTTTTGAGAGTAACAGGTTTATCGCGGACGAAAGATGGTATTCCTAGCTGGTCAAAAATGTCATCGACGGCTTCCGTAGGGTTGGGTGGGCAGATGCCAATGGCACCCCCAACTTTGAAGTCAAGGCCACCTTCCTCGGGATAGTCTGTTACATCGAGATCGAAGTGAAAAGTCCTCTTCTCCGCACCAGGTTTGGTCAATTCACGAGCGTGGAAGACCGGTGCGGAGAAGACATCGTATGGAGGATGAGGCTGTACGTATTTGGGAGGATGTTTATGTACGGCAGTGACGTGCTTGGGTGCTGCACTAGAGATTGGGTCGAAAGACATAGTAGTCTCGGGGAGTGGTGTAATATTAGTAAGTGGTGTATCCAAACTGAGCGGGCCAAGCTTGAGATCAAGCCTCCGGAAAGCCTCGTTGTCGGGAAGGATGACGGGCAGAATCGGGGAAGACTTCGTGTCCGGTTCTAATGTCTCCACGAAGCAACACCCGCCGCCACAGCAGTACTTCTCAATGAGCTCGGTGCCAGTCTGCCCGTCTCCTAGAAGCCTTCGCATACCCTCTGCATCTTGTGATATGAGCGTAGTAGAGGCCCGTCGAAGCTTCGGTCTACCAATATCTACTGATGCCGCAGGTAGACCTTTCAGCCTGTCGACCAATTCATCTACTTGTTCGTCCACCTCAGTGTTCGGGGTAGATGGGGACTCCATGTCACTGGAATCGTAGTATCCCAACGACTCACCCGACGACCGAGGCGACTCTGTGTCTGTAGAATCATTGTTCAAGGAGATAGGTGCGAGGTGGTATTCAGGGAGGGTCTGTGGAGGCTCTCGAGGAATTGGATCGTCAGGATGGGAAGTTGCACTGGTAGGTATTGTGTGTTGGGACCGATGTAGGTTTTGCATCATCGGTACAACCGAGGTGGCGAGATCGCCCGGTCGAGCCATTGGACGGCGAGCTGTGAAGAGCGAACAAATGTTAGATAGGTGAAATACATTAAGAGAGAGATGAGAATATTATAATAAGGAGCGATGAGACGAGGTGTCGTGAACCTTTCCCCCACCTTTACGGCGTACCTGTTCTCGTAGAGATTATCTGATAATCGCGATTGTATGACGATAATCGCTTGCGGCGCACGGTAAAGTTAAAACTCCAACAACCCCTTCGAGAAATCCTGTTGAGAATGAAGGACGACACGTTGATCAAATAGGAGGAGAGTGGAGGGGAAGTGTCAGGACATGTGGTTGACTAAATATCAAATTGGTAAGGGATTTCCAACGTGTTAGGTTATGAGAGAATAATGAAGGGGTGGAGGTGAGGAAAGATCAGGAATTATCTTTTTTTTGGCTTCGAATTTAGGATTGCCGGGTATTGTGCAAGGGGAGAAGGGGGAGAAGGGCAGTTAATTCTACGGGCTTTTTGTTACGGTACCACGGTCTTCAGATTGTAAGGTAGAGATTGTGGTGCTTCGGTAGGTTTGCTAACACTTTGTGGGTTAATTTTCCACTTTTTCCACCTTGTTGTGCCCCAAATACATCCGAACGTCACTTGATTGTGGTATAGTACCTAAAGTGCTTGATTGTCCGCCCGCTTTCACTTCGCGATCCCAACCCCTAAGCATCCCTATTATTCTCTAACTAACCCGATGATCAATCAATCTGCTGTTGCAGCTGATTATCACGCGTCTTTTCACCACTCAATGCTACAGTATTGCTGACATTGATGCTCATCACCGTTGTCATCTCGCTCATCGATTCTTAATCGATTGTAGATTTGTTTCAAATCATCCTTGAATCTTCTGGTGTTTCTGACTGTACCTCGCCCTCCCCTTGACGGTAGATGGCACAGATGGGTGCATGCTTACCGTACCGAACACGCCTGCCCGCATCGAAACCTGGTGAATTCTCCCTCGCACAAGGCCCTCGGTCTATCATTTTCATCAGACCTCAAATAGTCCAATGCTTTCAACAGCTACCTTACTTTAAGCTATGCTCATCACTGATCACTGACGATATTCTCTGCACAACTGCACATCTTTCTGCTCCGAGAACCGCTGTAACCCCTTGTTTTCCCGCCCCGTTGTGCCCGCACCGTCAGATCCCAGACACCCTCCGACAATGCCATCTATCCAATTATTGATGCAATTCCACCGGCCTATGGTTCCTACTGGATGACCTTCCTCAGGGTTGCCATGAGCCTCAGCCTGAGTCTTTGGGCTGCCGGAGCTGTTCGTACCGGCTTTGCGAAAAGCTCACCACATCCGGAACCCACCTTGATGCCTCCCCGCGCCAGAGGACTTCCACTTCCATCCAGCTGCTTGCCAGCTCGTGCTTTTCTTTTTTTTTTTCTTTACCTTGATTCGACCATCATTCACGGCGCGGTCTTTCATTCCTTTTTGGAACCATGTCGCTACCGTATCGCTTTCGTTTTGATTATCCATTTCGAGGTAAATTCATCACGATATCTTGACTACATGCTGTACACACATCTGACGACTGACAACACGGCCTTTGCAGCTCTCGTGCTGGCTGCAGCCACGGTGATTGAACCATGTCACTCTGGCTGTTTTGGCTCTTCAGCCTGCTTCGTACTCTGCATCTGTTGGCTTGCCCAGCCTCTGCATTCCCGTAGATTCCTTCACCGTACCTTGATATTTGAGAGAGCCTAGAGAGGTTATCTGGACGTCCCACAAGTCATCTCCGGCGAAACTCGAGATCCTTGCGAGATAAGATAATTTGCTCATCTCAATCAGCGCCAAAGCTTCTTGGTACTAACACCTGATGGGAGACTATTGGATTCGATCCGTACTTTCCAGCTTTCGGAGAACGACATCTCATAAGAAAATTTTCATTTTGCAAATAATTATTCACAGTGCACCGGATAGATAGGAGAAGATTCTTTCACCAATGCCCGAAGGAGCACCCGCGAATCGATCCTCAACGCAAATGAATGGAACCACGTACTATTCGTTGATTTTGATCTCTAGTATCCTCAATATCTCCTGCAACACAACATCACTGGTACCCATATATATATCAACAAAGTTATATCTTTCCGGTGCTTATTTTTCTGGCATGTACACACTAACCTCCAGACCGCCTTTGAAAGGTAAAGTGGAACTGCGGAAATTACCCTTTGGGTCACGAAGCACTGAGAAAAGCTCTTCGTAACGAGATGCTGATTGAATCGTGTTGTCTGTAACAACTAGTGCTCCTGGCTTCAGCCTTGGAAGTACTGCTTTCAGCGCAGGCAAAGCAACTGGCGGCCAGACTAGCCGGGTCAGTACACGGTCTTTGCTCTGATATTGGAGACATATGTGACTTGGCTTACTATCCAATAACAAGAAATCAACCGTTTCAATATCATTGGCAAGAGTTTCCTCTAAATCGCCTTCTCTCAAATTGATTCTTTCAGCTACTGCATTACCACATATCTCCCAGTTCTCTCTTGCCTTCTTCGCTTTTTCGGGTTCCTTTTCAGTGGCAATAACCCACCCTTTTTCGCCTGTTAACTTTTCTACTTCTGCAACTGCTAGTGCAAGGTAGATCGTGCTGACGCCATAACTGGTTCCCGCTTCGACGATATATCGAGAACGGCTGGAGATGACGAGTTGGTAAACGAACTCCGCTTTATCTCGATCTAACGCGATAAACTTGTCTCTCATAAGATCATCTAGAGCTAAAGAACTAGTAACGGGATCCGTCTTGTATAACTCTTTAACGGCTACTAATTTAGCAGGTGGTATACTCTCCTCTTGCTCCAATGACGATTGGTGTAGCCGATCAAGTAGATCAGCTATATGCTGTGAAGGCCTAACGGGTGATGATGTAGCTGACATTGCAGCTACGGTGAATATAAGTGCTGACTAGATGGCTAGTGGGCACAAAATATTGATCTTTGGTAATAACGGGAAACGTTACATGCAAAAAGACTTCATGATCGACCTGGATCAGAGAAAGTCAGATATTGTACGAGGTAGCCGATATCGCGATCTTCTGTTCCAGGCCATCACGCCGTGTTCCGCGCGGTTTGGAATGACTGTTGGAATCGTCGCTCTGCAGAAGCGTCTAACTATTTTGTTTCAGCAGTTGGGATCAAATTAATCATCTATTTCGCAGAGACAAAATGACCGGATTTGTTGCGATCTGACGCAATCTCGGCGCAAATCTTTTGTGTGAGGTGACTATCCTTCGATATTCCCAACGTCATGGGCGGGAAAGGGTCCTTGGGTCCAGGCTTGAGGTTCTTTTGGACCGTTCGTGTTTGACGGGTTTGATCCTGTCGATCTTTCGGTTATGCTTGATGTCCTTAGGAAAGGATGGGCGAGCCGCGCTAAGGCCACGACATCATCTTTGAGCTATAAAACTTCATGGACGAAAAGGTCGGTCTAAATCGCGGTATACTACAATACTACCTTGTGCTACCTTTGTACTTGGACACAGCTTGCTATAGCCATTCTTGTACTACAAGCTGGTAAAGACTCACGCATAGACGTCAACATTGCATCTGAGATGCTACACTCTCATGCCCACGAGTTACATGGTAATCCTCGTCGACGTTCAATAGGATGTTATTGGAGCGAGTTCTTGAAGAGACATTCGTAACCGCTCTATCTCAATAGTGCTTACTTCCCCTGAATACTCGCAACCTAACCAGTACGTCACAAGCGATTGGGATCTGTGATGATTTAGAAGCGATATCTATGGAACTAAGCCAGCTGAATAACGACCGTAGATCAATACAGAAGCGGCGAGAGAGAATCGGTAGGTAACGCGGGCTTAAATCGTCCTACACAAAAAAAAATTGGACTCATTAACGTAGAAGGTAACAACATCTCTTTTCTCGACAGCAAAGCATTTGTTTCTCACAGTCAAGAATCCCGTAATTCCGTTCAATATAGTCGTGCTAAGAACCAGAAAACATGAAGTCTTTTTGTCAATATTGCTTTTTCATTTCAGTCATGATTTAATAAGTTGGATTTTAGTCTGTTGATATTCTGTTAAGAGCCTGGGAGTCCTCATGACGATACTGGATAGGGGACTGACTCCGCACCCCGTAATCATGTGCAACTGTACTCTCGTCAACCGTCACTATCCAATCCCCATTAAGCAATTATTCAAACTCCTTTATGACTTCGAGTCATAAACAACAGTTCACCTCTCATGACAGCATAGACCACAAGCCTCAGTTCCTCTCTGATCCTCAACCCTTTTCCAAAAAAACTTCTCTCCCACTCTTCCAAATCTCACAACAAACACCATTTCACATCTCAAAACTCTAGCCTCCATACACCAGCCCCCCTTCTCCACCATCCCCATCCCCCCAAATCATGGGCCAAGAAAACAGCCACAACACCTTCCCAAACGAATCCCCCTCTCGCACCTCAAAGTCTATTAAGGGACAAAGACAGCAGCGAAATCTACTAATGGCGCAACTTCGACTGGACAATGAATGTGAATATCTAGTACTCCTCCTTCCCCTATTAATCCTACGTTAACAGCTCCAAGGGGCTCAAGTGCAATTCCTTTCGCGCGGTCAGCAGGAAAGTTTTCACCTCGCTAGACTTCGGAATATGGAGGCGCAGAAGCGGGATGTTGCTATACGTCTTAATGGCGGATAAGGGTGTGTTACTATGAGGGTGCTAGGTGGGGTTTGGAATTATTTTATTCTT
>MU006117.1:142090-239820 GCA_010093705.1 Patellaria atrata CBS 101060
TACCGGGGTTCATTTCCAACGGAGAAGGGGTCTTGGTTGCTTGATACGATGGGATTCTTAGGTTAATTAGCTCGGTCGGCTGGAGTGTATGTCTTATATATGCTTTCTGATGTCCCGAGCACTGTGAGGAAACGGCAGTAAAACCACGTGAAGAAGATGTGATAACCCAGAGAGGAGGCTACGGATGACAGGATCAAGAAAAAGGCACGGGTTTGAGAAACCGGACCGGCCGAGAGAGAAGAGATACGCTCCACATCAAATCAAAACCATAACGTTGAATTCCTAATAATAAAACAGCAACTTAGCTGCTCCAAAACTTCCGCTGTGCAAAAAAGGGGGTATCGGTATCCATATCCATATCTTATTTAAACCTCAAAACCCAAATCGATCCAGCAAGAGCGTTTTGGAAGGAAAAACGCTCATTCACCTGTATCGTGCTACCTGATCCAACCTAAGCGCGACGCCGAAACTCAATATCCCATGAATTCCCATTTTAGTTCAATTCGCCGACGCTAATGTTCCTTCCCTTACCGTACCAAATAAAACCCATATAAACAAACGCGCCAATACCCTGCTTCAAAGACCAAAAAAAATATGGCATAACAATCATAACCCTCCTCCTCACTCAGCTCAGAGGAAACAAGCAACTCTAACCTCACAATCCTCACTCCCACTAACCAACCTCTCATCGCTCAACCCAACGCAAGTCACAGGCCCCGAGTGTTTCGTATACGTCCTCAAACACTGCCCAGTCCTTGGATCCCACTCTTTAACCATGCCGTCTTCGGCTCCGGAAACAAACCTCAGCGTATCCGCCGCAAGTGCCCACACGCCCTCCAAATGCCCGAAGAAGCTGCGGATCGGGAGCGCGGACTGGACGTCCCAGAGCCGGATACACGCATCCAGGGAACCGGTGAGTATGTATCTGGGCGGGGGCTGGCGCGAGGAGTTGGGCGCGAAGAGCTCGTGCGGGGGATGTTCGACGGGGACGGGTGGAGGGGCCATTGGAGCGATTTGGGAAACGGTGTTTGGGAGGGCCCAGTCGTATGTGCTTGTGGATTGCGCTGCAGACACATCGGAGTGTGTCTCTGCTGCATTATCCACCGTGAGATCCTCGATGTCATATTCGCGTGGTAGCGGGAGGACCTGTTGCACATGTCCGACATGGCCCTCGTATACGCGGACGGTCTGTTGAGTATTGAGGTCCCATAGTCTCGCGGTGCGGTCATCCGAGGCAGAGAAGAGCGTGCGAGACGGCGCGTCGACGCGGACGCTGTTGGTCCAATCTGTGTGACCCTTAAGGAGAAAGTTCGTCGCATTGCCGAAGTCCCAGACGAAGATCGTGCCGTCCATATTGCCAGCGGCGAGGACCTCGCCGTCAAAGTGTAGGCCAACAAATCCTTTACTCGGATGGCCGCGGTCAACGAGCACGCGGAGGATCTTGCCACTCTTCCAGTCCCACATGATGACTTTGCCGTCCATGCCTCCGGAGAAAAGTTTCGTTTCGTCGAACTGGAGACACCGTATACCCATTGTGTGCCCTCTCAATGTCTGCAGCTCTTCACCATTCTCGACATTCCATACTTTGATCGTGCTATCGTACGACCCGGTAACGAGGGTGGTGTCGTCGACTTGAAGACACGTGACTCCGTTACGGTGCCCACGGAAAATTTGGGTCTTGTATCGACCATACTTCCAGTTGATGCCAACTTTGAAACGATCCTTGTACACGTCTTTCCAAGGTCTTCGGCTCGGTGGATGGAAGTATTCGTCGTCTTCTTTTAGCGATTGTAGGCAAGTTTTCTTTCCAGACCCTTCCGGAAAAGATCCACTTGGTGTTGGGGCACGCTTTTTTCCGATTACCAAGCTCTTCTCCGTCGATCCGCTTGAAGATTCGGGTGAAATGAGGTTGTTAGCAATTGGATCTTCCGGCGCAGGGGTAATGTTTGGTGACCACTCATTGAGCCCTCGACCAGCTGCTCTCATTTGAATCTGCCGCTTATTCTTACGTAGCCGCTTCCTCTCTAACAAGGGTAAGCCCCAACCGCACTTCGTACACTTCCGATCGATATGTTGCTCGCACATCCTATGCCAAACGACATCATCCTCCGCGAGTGCCCTCCATCTCTGGCTAACCTGAGCTGCTTTACATAACGAAGTGGTATCGAGAAAGCAAAGTATATTGAAAGCTAATTCGGTCGGTAATGCGGAGAGGAAATCGATTTTTATGAGGTCCCTTACTTGACCTGAGATGAATGATAACTGGGGAAAGCAGCATTGGGTGAGAATACCCTGGAGAATAAGTTTTCGATGTTTGGAGGGTGCGGCAGAGAAGAGTGACCAGACGTGAGCGATACCTTGTTGGTCTGATTGAGACAGAGCTCCAAGTTCCTATCACAATGTCAGTCAAGGTTCAAGAGAGCATCAAGTTGTAGATAGTGAACCTACATTCTGCAATTGCTCCATGGACGGTTCATTGGCTTGTTTCCGACACTTGAGGTCTGGATGATGTCTATAGCAATATTTTGTATTTCCCTTCGACATAATGTCTGGGGGATCGGGTCTCCCGCCGAGGGGGTTGTACTGCTGCGGGATATGCCTGGCGAGAAACGGTGCAACAGTACGTTCGGCTTGTTGATTAGACAACGATATTGCGATATTCTCGTCTTCAACCTCCTCGTCTCCCTCTGCCATATATTTTTTATTTCTGTTCCAACTTCCTTCGTGGGTGTGTTCGTGGAGAGCGGCGTGCGCCTCAGCAGCTACATCGGCGGACATTTGAGGCGTAACAGTCTGACGAAGGGAATGTCGTCGTTTGGATTGGGATCTGCTATTATCCATATCTGAAGGGTCAGATTGCGACCGTAATTGCTCTTTTGACGCCATTTTTAAGAATCTTAGACACAAAGTCAAAAGACTCCAAGACGATGAAAGATATTGTGGGGATCAAATGGTGGCCCAGATTGCCTACATGAGCTGACGCATACGATAGGTAAGATAAGACGAATAGCGCATAGAGAGCTCATATGGAGGGCAACTTTTCGATATTCAGGGGAGCGATGGCGTGCGACATGCAATCGGGACACTGCCATATACACTCCTAGTCGTTCCAGTAGCACTGAACCAGATCGTTGGATAGATGGTCAATAAGTCAAGAGGGTGGCGCAAAGAAACGTTCCCTGAAGAGTATGCCCCTCGCACAGTCACTGAGAATGAAGGACTTCAAATTGAAAAAACAGTTTCCAAGAAAATAATAGGACTGTTACTAACATTTTTCGACGGAGAATGGTGTTGAGGCTCCGGAGGGTGATTTGATATGGGTCAGCTTCTCGATGTCGTAGCCGGGATGCCGTGAGATTCAGATGAATTGCGTGCGAGGTCTCAAGGGACCGACAATTGAGGTCACGTGCAACAAATATTCCCCTACCGTATCTGACTTTTCATATTCCGCCAAATCACGTTCTCTTCATCCTTTTTCTTCTCCTTTCTTTTTTCTTAAACAATTTTTTTTCTTCTTGCACCCGACATCGTACTGTTGTACACACTCGCAACAATCTCTGTGATACGCCAAGTGACGTCTTTCGAGATGCCCACGTTCAACTTTTCGTCCCAACTGATTAAAGTATCTGAACCCCATCCGGTAATCAATCTTGCAGCTCCCCGTCACTATCTGCATACCTTAGCCCGGTTGCAAAAGCCGTTGCTGAAGCTTCCCCGTATTCGCGTCAAGCCGGCCTTCCCCCTGAAAAGATAGCGTTGATCTCCTAGGTAGAAAAGACTACTATTTGAAAACTAGTGTTACAAAGTCCAGTGGTATAGAATGGAGCTCGATGATGTTATACCAATGGCTCTACACCTTGCAGATTCCTAGTAAACGGTTTCTATATCTCATAAACGACTCTTCGTAAATCTCCCCTCTTCAAAGGAGAAAGAATAGGCATTGGCCTCATTGATCTTTGTTAGCACGAACAGTCACCATAGCAATCGAGACAATTCATGGAGGGCCATCGAAGTCTTCTTGTTGAAGCTATCTGAGCTACAGTATAACCCCTAACCTCAAGCTCCCCTGGCCGTTCCGGTGCATCCCCAGAGATCTATGACCCTCGCATGCAGCATAAGAGAAGATTATATCGTGCAAGCGCTCATCAGTATGGCACCTTCACAGCAGCAACCGCCTCTATACTCTCCCTTCTAGCATGCGGTCCCGTCCAGCTATTCAACAGATTCAAAGGCGCATCTCTTATAAGCACGTGGACGTGGTCAACCCCTCGTACACTCTGCAGACTGACCCAATTCTTGAACCACAGCACCCTATCCTCAGCGGCGTCTCCTTCCAACTCCCTCAACTTTTCACGAAACTTCTTCGTAACGAACTTGTCGACTAGTTCCCTTGCATCATCCGTCATATCGCCATCTTCAGGTCGGATCTCTAAGGGAGTCTTGACCCAGACGCAAAGATGAGTGATTCCAGGTTCAAGTCCGTACGGCCAGTCATTCGGTAGGATTTTGTAGTCGTTTTCATCTGCAAAAGGCTCTCGGTTTTTCACTTCGAACTTAGGCGGTCCATCGGTCGTTTCGGAGGGTATTACTTCCCACTTCAACCGTTCCTTTAAGACGAAGTTTGCGACGCTACCATGATGAGCCTTGACGGCTGCGGTCCACTTAATGTAGCGTTTGAGGTCTGACGGATTACGTGTAAGTAGATCAAGCCGATTTTCAGCAATTAGAGTCTTCAGGTTCTCCCATGTATGGGGCTGAAACTCTTCGTCGGTTTGGCTGAGAATTGCTCTGTCGAGAGCTGTGAGCTTGAAAGGTGCTGACGATGGTTGATCGGATCTGCTCATGGTGGGGTTTGGAAGGGGGGGTACGGTAAGTGAGGAATTCCACGTCAAACAACCCAACGTCTCAATTTCTTAGGACGGATAGATACACCTGAAAAGTCTTTAATAGTAACAGACGTCAATATATATTCTTTGGTCCGTTGTTCAGAGCACTTAGGACGAGGATTGTCAACATGAAATAGACGGCCAAGCCAATCATATACCGTTACGGCAAGCATTCCTTAGGTAGCGTTTCCCCTGTCTGGCTGGCCAGTGCTGCTATATACTTCTGAAATTACCTTAAAACGTTTTATCGTTTCCTTCAAATGCCTTTTTATAATCCTATTTTTACCTTCAATTTCCCTTCCAATATCTAACGCTAGCAGTCCATAAATTCACCCTAAAGGGTCGTATCTTCTTTGAACCTACAACCCTCCTCCTCAGTTCCCCCTAATCCCCATCTTCTCTCGCAGAATTCGTCCACTTGATCAAGTATCAAACTGGTTCCAAACCGATTCAACGATCAAGACGTCCGACGAAAATACCCCTTTATTTCCTAAAACGGACATACTCTGGCTCTTATCCATAGTACCTTTAGAAACAACGTATCTACCTTACTATTCTTTCTCTTTGGAACTAGGTCCAAACTAGTTCATAACCTATCAGACATCGTAGACGTTCGACGAAATGAATTTACTATTCCCTAAATGACAGTTGAACATACTGCTGGGTTAGCTTGTAATGTCATGTCCTCTCTTTTCCTCTCCCTATAGGTAGCCCCATTCTCTCTTGAACTGGTCACAAATTGGTTACAAATCGTCGATATCCTGTATATGCTTGACGGAGGGATATCACCTATGAGACAATTGTCTACCGTTTCACATCGCTCGACAAGAGGTTAGTATCGGAGTTAGTGGTAGAACAATTACTACAAAGCGAAGTCTTTTTCATACTAGAGACTCTCAAGCATAAGGTACTATACACATAAACGGGACGTAACAGCAAATCCCAAGCCCAACCCACGCATAACCCCGACCTCTATTTTCAACTGTCGTCCCCTTACGCCGCACCAGTAGCAATACCATTTTCTGCCCTCGTTCCAGTTCCGATGGGAGGAGCTCTCTTCTCACCGAAATTATGCAACCGTTCCCCGATCAGATAAACCTCATCCCTAACCACGCTCCTCCACTTCCTCGTAGCCCTGACCGCCTTCGCGCCCATCCAAGCCGTTCCCACCAGCGCCAACGCAACCGGGTACGACGCCTTGACGATATCTTTCAGCGCTGTGGTCTTTCCTAACCACGTCTGTATGCCCACTCCGTGCCAGAAGAGCGCCATAACAGACGGTACACCCACGGCGACCGCGAAGAGCAAACACACGGGCAGGACGAAGAACCGTGTGGCGAGCCGCGCATTGGGGTGAAGGTAGCCGTCGCGGATGACGGCCTGTAGCGCACGAGCTGGCCGCGAAGTGCGGTCCCAGAAGAGGACACGCATGCCGATGCGAACGTAGATGATGCCGAGTGTCCAGTCCTGGATGAGATGAACCGTATGGGTGTCCGCAGGACCTAAGAAGGTGTGTAGAGGTATGAGGAAGTAAAGCTCAAGTAGGGCGGCGAGGAAAAGGGGCAAAATGAGCGCGAGGAAGGAGTAGACGTACACGATGCGGAGGCCTAGAATTGTGAATTTGGCTGTCGCCGTCAGGGCGCGATGGAGAGTTGCGCTGATGGTGCGCGGCGGCGCGGCGCGGACAATGTGAAGGAAGGTGGGGACGCGGCGGATAAGGTAGGCGAAGCCACCGAGGATGTAGAGACCGAGGGAGAGGGCGTAGATGTCGTTGGGATGGGAGTGGTTTGGCCAGATGATGGAGAAAATGGCGCGACCCAATAGGAGAGGAAGAACGGTTACGCCTAGACCCATGGCCGCTGCGAAGAGCCAAATGGCGAAAACGAAAAGGGAGAGTCGTGCACGGAACCAAGGGGGGATGTAGATGACAGAGATTGCTTTCGTGAGATCTCCACCGCTCCTGGTACGGCTCGTATCAATCGGGTTTGAAAGATGCTCTTCGAAGGTCTCGCCATTCTCAATCTCTTTGAAGACCTTCTCTCCCTTCGTTAGACGGACTTGATCTGAACCCGGCGCTTTCACTAATTTGCCGTCGTATTCGAAATATACCGATCGACCGGTTGCTATGACCCTTTCCTTATCCTCAGCAGAGGTCACGGGATTGTCAATATCGCCCTTCTCTCTGTAGAACCAAGCAGTCCATGTTCTCCTAACGTGATGTCCATACTCTTCCTTTCGCCTTTCTCCAAACATGAAGTCAGATAGCCTTAACCATTTCGCACAAAACCAGAACCACATCTCATACCAGGATTGAAGTATGTCTGACGGTCGAGAAACCTTTATGAGCCAAGGGGTTAGGAAATTGTAGAAAAGAAGATCCAGTGGGAATTCCAAGGCTGGATCTGTGGATTTGAGACGGATCGGGAATATATTGGTGGCAAAATATAGGCCCCATACAACACCACCCAAGCAGACTACGACAAGAGTGCCGTAGACCACGCCACTGAAGGCAATCTTACGCAGTTGCGAAGTGATATTTCGTTCAAGGACGTCGCGAACTGGATGAAAACTTGGGTCGTCGGGATCTCTAATGAAATAGAGAACACCAGGTCGCATGATCTTCCGACACATGGCAACGAACAGAGCAAAGTGAAACATATAGCATGTCCCAAGGAACCAATGCACGAAGACTGCGAGCCATGGACGATCAATGATGAAGATAACCCTGGATGCGAAAGAAAAATCCTCGAACAGGGGCAGCAATGCGAGATCCAAAAGTAGGCCGCAATACAGTGGAAATACGATCATTTCGATACTAATGATGAAGATGACCTTGAACACTCCTCCTGCTTGCTGAAGGAAGTCAGATACTGTGGCTTCGAGAGCACGTCCTTGGCCAGTTGATGTGAAAGGAGCGCCCCTTCTGAGATATAAAGCCCCAACAAGAGCAATAAACGCGTAGCCTGCTATGATAACAACGAAGCGATCTTTTGCTGTCCATTCATTGGCCGAGACCTCAACTGAACGAGAAGCAGGACTCAGATCTAGAGTGAAGTTGAAAGCATTTTGCCTCGATAAATGGTTGATAAAGGTATAGCCTCGCTCGATGATGTATGCTATGGTAGTGCCGACTGCTTGAGGAATTTGAGGTAGTATTTCTTGGAATATGCGATCAAAAGTAAGCATGGTTATTCTTTCGTATGTCCAGGATAGGATATTAACCACAAACGCCATTATTTCAGATACTCTGTCTTGCAATGCACGAAGGGCAGCGTGTGAATTTAGAGCTTCGTCAAGACTAGTCCAGTCGTAGCCAGTCCCGGTATTAATAACGAAGCCGGACATACGGCGCAAGGCATTTTCGGCCATGGTTCTTGAAGGTCCGGAGATGGAAGCAATGGCGCGTTCAAAGACCACTGGAGATAGCCAACCGAAAGGCTTTAATATAAATTGGAGCAGTGTAAGAGGCCAGTACACAAGTGATCCGCTAAAGAATATGATGATGTCTACAATGAGATCTACGCTGTTGGACAAGATATGAAGCGGGACCAGAATATAGTTCGAAGGTGGTGTCCCTAATAGGAGAATGACCATCTTGCCTGTTAGATAGGGTAGCCAAACAGCACACCCAACCGTCGCAGAGATCAGGATGACGCTGAAAACAGCATTTTGAAATAAGCCTACTAAGGGACCTTGCATGCCTATGAGTTCTAAAACACCCTCCAGGTCTTCGGCTTCATCCACCGCTTCTTGATCATTCAAATCGATCCCCGCTTGTGCAGCAGCCGCAACGACCTCCGGGTCCTGAGCAAGTGCTTCTACCGCGTCTAGTACTTGCGCCTGCTCTAGTTGTGCTTGATGAACCGGCACAAATGGTGCTTCTTCGGCTATATTTTGGACGATGTGCTCATCGTTTTCGCCTTCAACATTGCGCTCGCGATGTGAAGGAGTAATGTCTCCCCAAAACCAATCGGTAATTTTTTCAACTAGACCTACTTGAATATTGGTCACAGCTCTATCTTCGTGCGTGTCGTCGCTTGCTGGCATCCGAGTAGGCTGGGCGGTCGGCTCACCAGCAATACCCACGTGCTCATCGTGGGAAGGAGCACACGTGGTTTCCGCCGGAATATCACGAGAGGTTGTTGGGGCTCCAGAATCGTCAGGATTCATATTCCTCCTAGTCGAATCCCGGGTATCAAGGTTTGAGTTCTCGTAGTTTGGCTTTTGCGTTTTGCCCTCTGCATCTGTAGTGGACCGCGAGACCATTTCAATATTTTCCATCCGAGCTTTGCCTTTATGTCGACCATCCAAATCTTCCCCTGTGACTGCATGGTTTAGAAGCCTATCATCAGTACTTTGAATATGTTGCCAACTATCATTACTTCCATCACTAATCGCTTCGGTGTCAACTTCCCTAGAAAACTCAGAATGGAACTGAGTATCGGCTCTTGTGAGTTCCTCAATTCCACGACGTATTTCTGTCGCCATGGAAGATGCTTCGCGACTAGGTAACTTAGGTCTTGGGTTGACTCTTGACACGGAAGGACCGGCAACGGTAAGATCATTGTTCGGCGAACGAGGCTCTTCATTAGGCCGCTCCTTTGTACCCGTGTCCATTACCGCATCCATGGGTTGAAATCGGGTCTTACCATTCGAGTTATCCGAAGAAAGATTAGCCACGTCCACATGGTTATCTGCACCACTTGAACTCTGCGTGATTTGGTAGTCGTACGAAGCCTCGGGAATATTACCGTCCTCCCGGTCAGCCAAATCTCTTTCGGTACGTATAAGATCGCCAACGTCGCGCTCGGATTCAGGCTCGTCATCATCGAATGCGGACTGGACAGGAGTTTGTAACTCATCCTCCCAACCATCATGGTCCGAATTGTCATCGTCGCTGTCTAGTTCGCCGGCAAGTTCTTCATTAGGTCCGTCGTCTTCATTATCCTCGTCTTCCTCGTCATTTGCTGCATTAGGAAGAACTCCATTGTCAGCATTGAGTGCAGCGGCGTTGAATATAGCAGGTTGTTGTTGCACAACCCACTCACGTATGAGAAAGACTAAGATAAACCCAACGACTACCAGAAGCGTAATAATTTGGCCCTCAAGGACATCCAAGATTAATCGATTAAGAGCTGGGGAATTAGTGAATGAATTGAAGAACGATACGTCTGAGAGAAGAGAAGACCGTTCGTAAAAGAACAAAGAAGCGTCAGTCCCATTCGTGCCATTGTTTGCTGCCATGCTCGAACGGGAAACACCATTTATGCCAAGGAAAAACTTCTTGAGGAGAGTGTAAAGTACTGGTTCCTCAGAGCTCATATTTAATGTCTGAGAGATAGGTGAAAGTATGGATGGTGAGATTATCCCTGATAAGTTGAGCTGAGCTAAAGGATGGATAGCAGGAGATGAGTTCGACTGTTGCACCTGACCGACATTGTGCGAATGAATGTCCCAACCGCCATCGCCGAGCCAAAATAAACTCTTCCAGACGAATCTTGTGCAATAAGGGAGCCATAAGAGCCAGACTGAACCAACAAGTATGCCTCTACACCAAGTAAGGAAATGGCTGATACTATGTACAACAGCTCTCCGGATGAAGACAGTTAAAGGAAGACTTTGCGGCATCTGCGGATCATATAGTTTCGTGAACCTGAATGGCGTCTTGCAGAGCTCACAGTGCTTCTTCTGTGAATGTGATAGCCACGTCATCAGACAGTCTTGATGTACGAATTTGATGCTTCCGCTACATTTGCAAGGATAGAAGAGCGGCTCATCTTTATTGCCTTCGCCCCTACATATTCTGCATGTATCTGCTTCGCTCTCGGTTTGTTTCGACGTGTTCGTGGTAAAGGCGGGATCATTCATAAGGTCGGATTCCGGATTCGCAGCGACAGACGCCTGAGCCTCCGACGATAGACTAGGTCCCTCTGTTGGTATATTGTCGTTCATGACTTAGATCTTCTAGCAATGTGCTTGCCAAAACCGTGTTGATATTAAAGGAAAGTTAATAGAGTAGCCTGAGGAGGCGAGGAAGGGAAGGTCTAGGGTATCATTTGAAAGACCAAAAAGGATTGCTCAAGGAAAGATGAGCGAGGAAATAAAGAGATTAGGTATTTGACGGTGTTTCGACGTCCGGTGTAAGGTAGGGTAAGGTGTTAGACAGCAATCAAGCGGTTCATTGTAAAGTATAAGTTGAACATAGGTCGTGGTTTCTAAGCTCAACTTTAAGTTTCTATGGTACCAGGACCGTATGCGGGATCAGGTCAATGACAGAATATCGCCTTGGCGCCCACGTGATCAACCATCACAATCAAGAATTATTGCCCCTATGAGAGAGCTAACAAGTTGGGTAACTTTTGCATTTGCAGTGTGCTATATCGATACACAAAACAACCATATTCGTGTATCGGAGATAGGATTGCTTTATAGCGTGACAAACAACCTGGGAATCAACGCAAGAGGTAACCAAACATGCTGGATATACCTTCTCTAGTTCACCAAGCGCTGTATCCTCCTTACATAGGGAGAAACCTTGCACAAATTTTTCCGCCCACAGGAATCATCAAACCCTTGTGTATCTTGTAACTCCACGCGGTTGAAAGTTGGAAAAACAAAATCCGCACGCCACCTGAAGAAACCGGCCGGAGAGAGTTTTAAGACACGAAACGAACTGAAATACACACAGATCGACAAGCAAAGCCACGTCGAAACATACAAGAGAGAACAAGAGATTAAGATACAATAGTGAGGGGGTGGATTGATACCGGATGCTGATACAGAGCGCGTGGCCGCCATTGGGGACATTAGAGGTTCTTATAAAGGACTCGAACGATAAAGAAGTCCCCGGGTATCCTTGAACGCCGATAAGCCACTCCTTTTGCGAAAACAGTAGTAGCCCGTCTTAAAACCTTGTACGCCAGTCGAAAGACCCGAGCTGAAAAGCAATTTTCCTCTATCGAATCATATAGCGTCGGATAGTCCTCGGTCTAGTCTTATGATTCTGGATGTCTAAGGTGAAAATTCACGCTTTGGTTTCTTGCCCCTTTCTAACCAACGTCGCTTTCCTACACGGGTTTCGAAATGGGGTGCCACGCTAGCGACATCTTGGCCAGCAGCAACCATAGTGCTCCGCATTTTGTTTCTATATGCATCAACTAGAGATTGTTAGAATGGACATGTGTTTCATACAAATTCACACTTACGAGACCTCTGAAGGAATAAAGCGCGGTTAGAGAATACTCGGCTTTGGGCCCAGCTCATTCGATAACCAAGATCATTCAGAGTAACTTCTTTGCTGCGTTTCGTCTTAGTACGTCTAGGTAGAGGAACTTCTGCGTCACCATCAAGAGTCTTGACCTTGACAAGCATTCTTCCTGTCAGTGGAGCATCCGTACTCAAAGCGTTCGAGGCCTCGGCGACAGGATCATCTTTGAAAAAAGCGCGTCCCCGCGGAGAACTAGGTGGTGATTGCATCTGCATCGGAAAGTATGATCGAGGAAAGACTGAGTTGCTCTTTCTGTACGAATCGGGCATCTCCTCCATGTGAACTTGATCGAGCATGACCCTCACCCTCACTCTCGTACCCCTTTGGGAATCGTCAACTAAGATGAACTTTCTCCGTTTGGACTCTGGTAAATCACCGAAAAGTGACTTGCTCTGATCGTCTTTGTCTTCTTGGGTGGATTGAGGAATGGAATTCGAATGAGGTACACTATGCGGCCCAAGATGACCCATTCCGTCGTGTATTGATAGGACAGACGAGTTACCAACATTCTGCGCGGTGGGATAGGTCGGATAGAAGTTCTGCGCGTGGCGGACATCATTGGGACTCGACGTTTGCCCGTTCGGGGCCTGGTGATGGTGGGTGTGAGGACCATCATTGTAATTACTCCCGGCTGCAAGAAACGAACAGGATATTAGCCTACACATATCATCAAGCAGGTGCATATGTTGCTGGGGAGACAGATTCCGTGAGGGAGTATTTTACATGCAAGGCAAATACAGAATAAACAAGGATATGTATATATATATTTCGATTCCCAATTCTGCACAGAACGAATGCATCTTAATCACATCTGGTGAAACATACCGCTAACATCATCATTACCTCCAGGTGGTCCACCACCAGGGTGTTCGTGGTGGTGGTGTAACTGAGGTCCTCCGATACTCATAGCAGGTTGTCTAGGACCTGGTCCCGGATTCAGTCCGGCGGAGTTAGGCACACCCGCTGAAGCTGGACCGCTTGGTCCTGTCATATGCGTTCCTTGCTGAGCTGCCATGTTCTTCCTGTTTGATATTTTCGCCATCCTTCTCACACGCCTACTCCTTAGGCGAGGGTCCTGATTACTATTGCGCCAACTATCGACTGCTCTCTGAATAAGGCCTCGCTTCCCTCTTAGACACGGATTTAACTGCGCCAAGGCCCATCCGACTGTGTTACATTCTGTTTCGTAATGCAATCGGTTGCCTTTGTACTGTTCTTTACTACAGCAAGCTCGAGGGTAAACGCAATTCTCCGTCTTGAATTCTTGAGGGAGGTCTTCCACATTTACCGATTCGACATCGCAACGAATAGTGTACTCCATCTTAACACGGTCCCTGGAATACTCGAAAGCGATCCATTGCACACCATTCTGGTCTTGACGAACAACTAGGGGTGTGGTAGCTGGGATTGGTCCTGGAGCTGCGTTTGGATTCACGTTTGCTGCAGATGGGGGCCCATGGTGCATGTTTGCTGGCGCGCCCGGAGGACCAGTTGGCGGACCCTGGGTGGGTCCCAAGCCTGATGGAGGACGTTGGAGAGGCTGCTGTAGCTGCTTCGTTCTGGGGCTCCCTAGGCCAGGGGTGTGCGGATTGGGTGGTGGGTGCTGTAATGACTGCCCATGCGGATTAGACATCAACAACGACGTGCTAGACATCGGCTGATGTTGTTGTGATACAGGATGCTGAGCGTAGGGAGACTGCTGCGCCATTTGATACGGCTGATAATACATGTTTTGCTGCAGTTGAGCAGATGGCTGGGAATACAGTGGCCTTCCGTGTTGATCATGCTGGGGAGATTGAACAGACGCCGGCGAGTTAGATTGCGGCGTCCCATAAATTGGGGGGTACGGGCGATTCATTGTTGCTGCTGCCATCGGTTCAATTTCTGTATGTTGAGTTAGTCCAATATGACACATTAGGAGTCAATATCTGTTCATGGTGGAACGGTTTTTCGGACGCGGAATTCTAGCTCACCTGCTGATGAATAACTTCCCGTAGCACTGTTAGCACTGTACGGGCTGGGATGCGCCGTATAATACGGAACTTCTGGACCTTGCTGAGCGGATTGGCCGGGTAGATTCGCTACGTAAGGCGATTGGTGCTGGGTTGGAAGGCTATGTGTAGACGAGTGTGGTGATGCGTAAGGTCCTTGAGCTGCAGGATGCGCTTGCTGATGAGGCGAATCCGGGTGATGCTGATGCTGCTGCTGCTGGACAACACTTGATCGTGGGTGTTGAAGATGCTGAGGCGGTGGAAGGCCCTGCGCAGATTGGTGGGGGTGATGCTAGCAGGTGACAGTCGCGTTAGCCACGGTTCCGTTGTTTTGATAATGGACGCGAAGTTTTTAAGGACTTGATTCTGGTAAACGAATTGATTGCCCCTTGCATTCGAGGAAAAGACAAAGATAGATATGGGGTGAAGTGTCTCTCGTCCTCCACCACGCGCACACAACACTCTTATCAAAAACTAGCAATTGACTATGCTTTAAAGAAACTTCATGACTATTCAACGACGGTTTAAGGTAATTGAGAAGTCGAAGTTTGGTACAGACAAGCCCTTGGGAAACGTGGGGAAATAAGGGGAAGACCAGGCTTTAACGAGCACGGGGGTTTATACCAGCGAAAATGCCTGAGCAGACGCTAGATAGATATGCGAGTAGAGGACAGGGACTCTTGATCACAGTGACAGAAACGTTAAAGACTAGGAATATTTTGAGGTGAGGATGAGAATCGACGAGGGTGGAGGGCCCAAGTTGATATGCTAGCAAGGAGTAGTACAATGGCGGTGCAAGTTGCACGCCGGAGGTTTTGAAAGACAGGAAACAAGCAGGGAAGCCGCTGAGAACAAAAGGCGCGTGGGAAGCATGAAGAGTGGGTGAGCAGACAATAAAAGAGCAAGGGAGGGATATAGGTGTTTAACGGTAGGGAACAAGTAGGGGAGTGTTGAGAAGAATAATAAGGTATGCGTGTGGTGGTAAGTGGTGACTGGTATGCTGTAGGGGAAAACAAGCCAGTCATCTTGGCGAGAAGGGCCTACCATGTAGCCAGAAGAACGCGTGAACTGGGGTTAAGGAAACCTTGAAGGGTAGCCCGTTATGCGGCGTCAACGCGACAACGATGTGCGGTGGAGGGCTGATGCATGCACGCAAGCAAGCAAGCAAAAGTGTGGGAACAAGAAAAAAAAAATAAGAGCGGAAGCCAGCAACGGTTGCAGGAGGAAGAGAAAGATTGTGTGGATTGTGCGAAACGACGGGAAACGGTTGCTTGAAAGTTTCGTGAATAACAGGGAGTATCACTCACAAGATCGTCCGCCACATGAGCCGGCTGCTCCTTACCCTTATACCCCAGAGGAGACTTCGCCCTATCTTGATGCGACGCATGCGACATTGTTATTATTACTCTCTGCTCCGTACTTGGGGTGACTGGGGAGGAGTTGAAATGTGTTCAAGGTTTTAGAGGACGAGGGTAAGGTGCAAGGTGGATGGATGGATTGGGGCACTGGGCAGTGGGCAGTGGGCAGGCTAAGTGACCGACAGGCTTTAACAACGGTCGTCCGTGCGAGGCCTGCCTCTTTTTTATTTTGTAAGAAAAGTTGCCAAAAGCCCTTCTGGTTAGTGCTGCTGCCCACCCTGCCTGCAACTTTAGCTACCCAATTCGCAATTTCGACACTGCAGAACCGCTGCAACGAGGCTGTGACTGGTTGAAGGTGAAGAGCGGCGAAGGGGACGGAGAACGGAGTAAGTGTCAAGCTCGGTCAAGGCTCCCAAAAAAAATAAAAAAAAAAAAGAGAGTCAAAGTGGGCTTCAAGGGTAACGAAATTCGAAAGGCTCGTTTGACGACCCTGAAAGGGACTAACGCGTGTTTCCAGCTGAGGGAAAGAGGGAAAGAGGGAAAGAGGGAAGTCTCCACCCGCAACTGAAATAAACTCAAAACACCCTAAAGCAAGAGCGAGCAGCCACACAGTTGACAAAACGCCTATCGCAACGAGAGGTCGCCTGCCACTATGCCTATTTCTGGTGCTAGACCCTCTTGGCGACATCACGGCAGAACCAATTCCAGCGCCTGGGAAGGAAAACGTACAGGCTCAAAGATGTGAAATCAGAAAATCAGAGAAAGGGAAATCAGAGGGAAAATCTTCGATGCTACCCCTTGTGCATTGCCCTCAGCTGCATGCGCGGGGAAATTGCCTATTCCAGCCTACTGCCCCGCGGCTGTTGGATGCGTATTAAATCCTTGTGCAACGGCTTTTGCCCGCTTAAGCTCACGATGGAATACCAGGCGTGGCTGGCGTGCAACGGGCGTGGAGACCGCGTGGTGGGCCGGTTGATTTGCCGATGGGTCGAGGCCAACTTCATGCGTAGCCAGGAATCTAATCACTACTGACCTGGATGGATACACAGAAGAGGCAGCAGCTCAAAGGGAGTACAACAAGATGTGCAAAGTAGAAGAAAAGGAAACGTTTCGAGGATCCGCTCCAGAATACTCAAGATCGGGTCCCCTTTCATCATCACGACACCAGTACTCCTCAAAACTGCAGCTGGTAAGACAAGGAGAGGGGATTAGAAGCTACCCGCGTGCCCGTCTATGAATTATTAATCCCTTCGAAATCTAGTCCGTAGCGCGATAGAGATGTGGTTGCTAGCTTGCTGTCCGTTCTTAGGTCACCTACTGCGCTTGAAAGCCTTCCACATACCGTTAGCATCCTCAACTGTCAATAATTCACGACATTATTTGAGAACGGCGACTTGTTCATGCGAATTGCGGAAGAATGTTGGCCATCTGATGATCTTCTAAGACGAAGATGCGGCTAATCTTGTACTGTACTGTATAGTACTCTGTATCTTTGCCCTCCTTTTACAGTTTACACACGTACTGTCCTTCAACTCACTTAAAAATTCCAAAAGCCGTCTTCCAAGAAGGGAATGGGTCATCATTTTGTGTGACCAAATTCCGCCATCGTGATCTCTAGCTTCTGTTGGTCGCCTGAATTGGTATCCTGCGACCTGCGTCCATTATCAATCCCGAGCCCGCTGTTACAAGCGCGACAACAACGCGAACGCACGGTCAAAGATGACGATAACGATCAAATTTGCTTCTCGGGGAAAAACCTCACACTTCCACAGGAAACATCCACATGTATCAGCCACAGAAGCCTGCCGTTCACGGGTCGTAACCTCGATGTTCCCTTACTTGACGTTTCGCTTCCCCGTTCAACTCTCTTTCTTACCTTATTCCCTAGCTTCGCGGGGTTGGAGGGACCGCCGTTGAACATGGATTTGATAGGGTATTCCTTTTAGGCCTAAGATGCCCGACCGTTGAGATGTCAGGGGTTTCAGTGGATTGTCAATAAAGATCACCGCAATCAACGGTCCAAAGCGAACACTTTGACCCCGGTGAGCATGCGCCAGTGGGCGTGATGCTCTTATGCCCATTTCATAATCAAGAAAGACGAGCCAATTTTCTGTCCAATAAGAGCTACACGAATGAAAATGTCCCCTTCGGCAAAGTCTCTTGATATTCTTCCGATTTTGACGGTAATTTCAAAGCGTACACTTACCTCGAAAGAAGCGATGGTACGAGCGGTCTTAATCAATTCTGCATAGGCCTACTCCTCCTAGGGCCGACTGCAGATGGTGCGGAGAATATGCCTCGCCCTGTCACATCGCCGAGATAAAGATTAATGGATGGTAAGCTCTAGTGCCAATAATTGTTTTCTCAAGCGAAGAACTATTTGACAATAAGCCTAAGTTGCGCTTCATGCTCTCAGAGGGATTCTTTTCATACTTCTGATCTTATAACTCTTGGCTTTAAAATTGTGTCGCCATTGTCTTTACCCGAGTTGGTCCTCTCGCTCTATCACACAGTTCCCTAATACGTGCACTCCTCCGAATGATGAGTCTTGAAGTTATTGAAGTTACTGTGCGCTTTTAGCCGTTCAAAATATCGATTGCACTGCTCGAAACGTCCGAATGAGGTCAATTCTAAGTAAGAGCATTATGGATGGACACCCTTGGGAGCTGGGATGTAGACGACGGTCAAGCGAAGAATAGTAACAGTGCGCCGCAATCTGGGGACTCTCTCACGTTACCATTGTCTAGGGAGCCTCAAATGCACAACGTGTTATTGTGATAAGCTTGTGACACGCGACATTCGAAAGACAGTAGCTTCCCTTACAGCCAGTATCATCCCGTTTCTACTCGGGATACCGAGGTTCCGAAAATGCCGAACCTCTTTCTTTGTCGGCACGCTGAGTTAACCTCTCTGAATTTTCCTAATATGAACTAGAGACCGTCAATGTATTTTAGTTCTACGGGTTCATCCGATTCCCCGCAAAACCATATATGATACTAGATGAACTCCGAATCGCTTTTATTGCGGTGATACATCTAACGGTGCTCACCTAAGGTACTGTATTCGTCCAGTAGTCAGACAAATCAAGATTTCCAATAATCGCGAAATAGAACTATACACGTCGCTTCTTCTAGTGGGCCAGAGTTGATGTTGAGCTTGTTCAAACCCAAATGACGGCCGGTTGATACCTGCATATGGTAACGGGTGATGATCCTACCTACTACTAAAGAGTAAAGATATGCAAGCAAGTCGATAAGCCAGGGATTTCAGAAGAACACATGTACTGTACGTTAGCAGAGACCGGATTTTCATGATGCTATTCGTGCGAAACCCCACAACCGATACTTGTATTGAACGCGATTTTCCGTCGGCGCCGCATCAAGTATCCTAAACTAAGGTATACCCGAAGTCCTGTCTTGCTGACAGTGCCTATCTTATTAGTAAAGGCGACAGGAGGTAGAGTACCTTTATATCCGGCCTGTCAAATCGCCTTCAACTTGATGCATTCAGTCGGATTCAGGCGTCCACTTCTGTCATGCAGAAAATGCGATATGAAGTTAAGTTTACGAGACCATTCTTCTATATTGCAACTGGTGCCGATGTCTCAGTTTTTATATTGACTAGCATCAACTGCAAAAAGACATGATGATAATAAAGTTGAAATAGGCAACTTAAAGACATGTCTCCAGACTCCACCTTTCCAAGTTTTCCAGGCCCGCATTTAGAAGGGGCAAGGGCCAACGGTCCGGAGTACCCATGCGCTGATTTTCTCAGGCTTTACCTGGCTTCCCGCAGCTTCCTTGAGGGTTCACACTTCGTTACCCGTCTAACCTCTTCAACACAGATCAAACTATCTCGGGAGGCTTGCATGATGAAGGTTAAGCTCATCTCGAGCGCGATCCTCGAACCATCTAGATTTGAAAATGGTCAAAAAAAGAGATCGTATAGCTATCAGACTTTCAGTAAGTGGCCTTTCGGAATGTTGAGACATCAATCTGATGTTGTAGGCAAAATAACTTCGAATCAGCTGTACTCCAACCTTCTCCCCACCTCATATGACCAACTTACCCATCATTCGCTCTCGACGTTCGATAATTTACTAGATGGACGGTTGACTTGGAACATTTCTCGATGCCAGTCGGGCCGTTCAGCGGTATCTTCGATCCAGTACAACTGCCGCAGCCTAATCTGAAGTGGCTATAAATCGATGCTACATATATGTGCTCCCATATAGTTTAAAAGAGGACCCGTTGATTCACAGTTGTAGCTATTTTCAGGTCTTTTGCGCACACACCAAGGAGAAATGATCGTTGCATGACAGCAGAAGCTTTTTGTTCGACCTGTCCAGGCGAAGCACCACAAATCATCATCGGCGACATGCCTGACCTCCACTACACCATAACCCGCTTGGCAAATCCACCCCAGTAGCCTACTTTGGTACGGAGTGACAGACATTGGCCATTTTGCCGGCGATCCGAGATGGTGGGCACGACGCCAGTTAGGGGCAAAAGGCACGAACAACCATGTCAGAAATCGAGCTCCTGGGTAATAATAATCACGACAAACTGTTTACCACAGAAACGCGTTTCTTCGACATGAAACATAACATGATAGAGCAAGATACTGCTGGATTTCAAAGACGGAGATATTCTCAACTAAGCTCTAACCGAGGGCAAAGGACTAAACGTGCTTGCATAAGCGCCACCCCTCACTCATCCACCCACCCACCAAAAAAGAAGACAGATACCCGTGCTGATTCGTCAAAAGGTACACATCGAGGGTGACTCGAGAGGTTTGCCGTCACGTCAATAAAGAATTATGAGGAGCGTGCCAACCTAGCCCTTCTCAACGGGTCTATGGGAGGGACAAGGTATGCCCTGCTTCCCGTTGAAACCCTGCTGCCGTCTAGGATTCATCAAGCCATGCAAGAAGGGGAGTTCTTGAGTACGGGTATCTTGAAGTTCTTGACAGGCTTTTTCAAGGCGGTGGGCTGAGACTAGCATCTATCCGGTCTCCTATCTGCTACCTTATCTGCACGTAAATGGGCTGACATTTGCAGGGTCGATTGATACTGTATGTGCATCACAATTCTTTCGAAAGTTAAATATTCACTGTACTGTATCCGAGGGAAAGCAAAAACGATATGTTTAGTTAATTACAAAGGTCCCAAACGAAGGACGTCGTTGGAAACGTGCTTTTCATGCCTTGCAGGCAGGATGCGAGCGCGTGTCGGCGGAGATTGCTCTGGACGCAGGCGTCAGGAGAAATTCCCATTGTTGTGGGAGCCCCAGCGAGTGGGCTTTTAGTGAAAGATGGTGAACTGTATGCCAGTGTCGCACGGAGTTGCAGGCTTATGGTACTCCAGAAACTCAGATCTTGAAACTATGAACGACACAGACAGGAATAGATGTGATCTGCTTCTACAGCATGGATACCAATGGGATAAAGATGGTATCGTAAAAGTGGTTTATCATGCGCAAAGTCTCAAAGAATCAAGTCAATCAACCCCCTAAAGCCCGTACGACGTCGCGTAAAAGTTCGGCCGTGCGCTCCCTCAGTCCCTTCCGCTTGGCTTTGGAGACATGAAGCCGATCATCAGACATCACTTTGTCTTCCAACCAATCAGACTACTGATCCAACGCCTTGTTCGGAAATACGCTAGAATCCTTCTGATATCCATCAACTCCTCACCAACGTTTGTTTGAAGGAGATGAAAAATCCGAGACGGCGAACTTAAAAAACAGCTGACGTGGCATTTCTTTGATATCATTCCGTGATCGAAAACACTTCCAGAATTCAGAGGCGAGACCGGTAGTTTTGCTTTGATGATTTTGGCCGTGAGGATCATGTGTGTAAGCTGCATCAAAGCAAATCTTTCTTGCGTCTTTGACCTCTCATTATGTCCGTGCATTATTGATCAGAGTGCAGTTCTCTTTTCTCTCCAATCGAGGAATTTGTTACCTTGGACTCATATTGCAGTGACCCACCAATGCCACCCAGGGCTTACCAGCATTCTCCGCGTTTTTTTTTTTTGGAACCAGGTGATGGGCAATCATTATCTGTACGTGAATGTGGCTATCTTCGTTACTGGCCACCACATCGGAATAATGCTCACCGAGTCCGTCGAGACGCTTCATGGTGTAATGACATCTAGAAATCACTCAACGTACAGACTTGCACCGTCAGGTTCCCGTACACCGACATTGACCTCTTAATAAGCACCTCAGCGTCCTTCGTTGTAATCCACTACATACTCCGTTATTTTGGTATGGGTCTGTGTAGCTCAACATCAGCTGGACATGATTCTGCGGTAACACCAGCACCAACATCAATGCAAGTGATGGAATGTTAGCGAGATTGCCTCCTGTCGCACCAAAAGAAATCACGACGTCACTCAGAATCTGCGCAACCGCCTCTCAGTTCGAGTGGTAAGTTGTGCAATCAGATCTGCATGCTCATGTGGTAGGCTATCCGCCTTTCCTCTCCAACCTACGGTCTCAACTGTCAAGAGCTTGGATCCTCAGGGACTCAAATCTCTACGGTAAGCTCATCTTTCCATTGTCATTGTCGTCCGCTTTCTAGTTCGTTTCTAGAATGAATTGGAGCAACTCCAACTGTTGCGGAAAGCCACATATACGAGTCATAACCCCTATCAACATCAACTGATTTGGCCACAGATCACGCCCTGCGGGACGAACAAAGATCGCATTCACTAGATGAACTAGTCACCAGGTTTTATTACACCGACCATCGTAGATAGTATCTGAGGATACTCAACGTATGACGGTGCCAGTACAACGTAATACCGTGTCATAAACATCGCGAGTCCCGTACCATAAGAACAGGACAGCATGACTACAAATCAGGTCGCTGGAAACCAGATCTATCCTGTACCCCGAGTTACGATGTCCCAGAACATCTTCCGTACTGATGATCTCGTCAGAAGACGGAATGTAACTTGTTCGGCATGACCGATGGGACTCGGCTGCTTGCATAACGATTCTCTTTGGGAACGTTACTGCACTATCAACAGGCGGCAATCCGCATCCCCGATCGGAACTCTGGGCAGTTTCTTCCCTACCAATGTTTATGACACTGGTCTGGGACTCGGTTTTCGTATGAACAGTACTGTACGATGTACGGGCCTTCTGATCAACTTTGTATGATTCCAAATATACCGTTCATATCACCTAGGGAAAGATAAGTAACGCTGTCCCGGCAGTAACACAAGAGTATCACGCACCGTTTGTATATCATCTTCAAAGAGGTTGAAATGCGAACTGCGAGAACAATTAGTATGAAAAGAATATATCTCTCATACGAAACCAAGTCTACCACCTCATATTCTTTGCTATTATCACTTGTCTACAATTGACCCTTTCCTTGACTATAAGTGTAAGCTACGACCCCCTAAGTGAAGCAAAGACTTTAAAGCAATACTTCCGCATAAGACACACGTAGGTTTTCGCCAACCTGAAGTCGCATACTATATGTAAACCCGCAGATCGTGGTGGAATAAATGAGGCCCAGTTATCATCCCAAGGAACGTATCCTTAACCTCTCAGCGGCGCTCCACATGTAAAAAGCTGCGGTAAGCAACGACGTGTTCTCCCATACTTAGAGGAAGGAAAGAACTATTTCTTAATTCATTGTATCACATTCTTCACGCCCTCACTCAACAAAGCGGTCGTCAATAATGTCATTGAGTCTCTAATAAAATATTCTGTGCCCCGTAGCAGAATTTCCACACATCGTGATCATCTCATCCAGCAAACTTCAGTGTCAGTATAGTCCCCCGTGTAGCTTTTATTGCCGTAATAGCTCTCCTCAGGCAATTACACTTCCTTCCACACCTCGATATCCCACTCAACCTTCTTGATCCCTCGGCCCCATTCATCCAACATACCATAAAAATCTTCCATATCCCACATATAGTAGGAGAAATCAAACCAATATCCTACCATATATCCCGCACAACACCAACCCCAACCCCAAGCCCGCCACAAGAGAAAAAAAAACACATTTCAAATCATGTAAAAATTAAAAAATGAAAACAGTTCCCGCGCCCCCTTGTCAGGGGGTACGCGGTAATCTGCCCCCGTTCGACGGGGCCGAGGATCGAACCCAGGACGTGATGGCGACTCGGCCCGATTCGGTGCGGGGGGGGGAGTTTTCCCACCGCTGGGCCACGGGTCCTGGGCTATGAAAAGGGGTTATGGGGCGTTTGATTATGTAGTTGGGCTGGGGGAACGGATTTGTTGTTTTGTTTTTGGGGGGGTGGGGGGGTGTATGCTGACTATATCCCTTTGACAGACGGGTTAGAAGCGCAGGTCAGGGGTGGAGTTATTGTGATCTGGTGAAGTCTTCTGTAATATATCGTCATGGGATAAATGGGCTCAAGCGGTTTTTTTTTTTTTTCTTTTTTTTTTTTGGTTGGACTTGGGGTCGTTCGTATTGCGCCCGCGATGGTAAATTTTGATTGTAGATTTATACGATCTCTTCGGTCCGCAAGTTCCGCCTTCGTCATCTCGTTCCTCTGCTTTCGTGTTTTGTCTCTTCGTGTTGCCTTATCAGCTCGTCTCTATACCTGGACTATCACTGTGCTTGATATGGAGGGTTGGATATTGAAACGGGTGTAGAGCAGTTTTCGTGATTGATTCACTGGCACAGTGCATGTTAAGGAGGACGGATAACTTGGGTATTCGAAGCATTTGCACTGTTAAAATCGTATCGTACCGTATATACAGAACGCAATCACGCTGACCATCACAACGTCCCCCTTCCCAAACATACTCTCCTTCTCCATCCTAGACTCTCACATCCTAAATACGCCCCACTCTCCCTCCTCCCGTCTCCTCCACCTATCCACATTCCTTCCCCCCATCGCCATGCTCAACCCCAACCCGAGCACCCTCCTCGTATGACTCGGCGGTATGATACCATCATCCCACAACCGCGCGCTGCCGAAGAGGACCTCGCTCTCGCGCTCGATACGCGCCTTAAGCTCTGGATCATCTTTCCCAACCGACGCCATGACCGAAGAGAGCTGCTCGGCACCCATGACGGACGTGCGGGCATTCGGCCACGTGAAGAGCAGCCGCGGCGAATACGCCCGTCCACACATGCCATAGTTCCCCGCGCCGGCGGAGCTGCCCACGACGACGGTGAACTTGGGCACCGTCGCGCACGCCACCGCCGTCACCAGCTTCGCGCCGTTCTTCGCGATGCCGCCTCGCTCGGCGTCCGCACCGACCATGAATCCAGATATATTTTGTAGGAATATCAGTGGGATGTTGCGCTTTTGGCATAGTTGGATGAAGTGAGCGCCCTTGAGGGAGGACTCGGAGAAGAGGATGCCGTTGTTGGCGAGGATGCCGACGGGGTGGCCGTGGATGCGGGCGAAGCCGGTCACGAGGGTGGGGCCGTAGAGGGGCTTGAATTCGGCGAGGGCGGAGCAGTCGACGATGCGGGCAATTATTTCGTGGGCGGAGAATTGAGTGCGCAGGTTTGTGCCGACGATGCCGTTGAGCTCAGAGGGGTCATAGAGGGGTTCGCGGATTTCTTTGGGGGTGGATGGGAGGCCGGTACCGCGGGGGTAGTTTAGGTTGCTGACACAGCGGCGGGCGAGGACCAGAGCGTGGGCGTCATCCACAGCTAGATAATCTGTTACCCCCGAGACCTCGGAGTGGAGGTTACCGCCACCGAGGTCTTCTGCGGACACGACCTCTCCTGTCGCAGCTTTTACCAAAGGAGGCCCGGCTAGAAAGATGTGGCCTTGCTTTTGGACGATGATGGATTCATCTGACATGCTCGGAACATATGCGCCTCCAGCGGTACAAGGACCCATTACGATGGATATTTGGGGGATCCCTTGAGAGGACACTTTATAGTTCATTAGATGAAGCTTTGGAAGCTCAGATTTGCGGAAAAAACTTACTTCGCGCTTGATTATAGAATATCCTACCGAAGTGGTCACGGTCTGGAAATACGTCCGCTTGATGCGGAAGATTGGCGCCACCGGAGTCAACAAGATAGAGACATGGTAGTCCTAAAGAGTGTAAGCTCAGTAATGGGGATAGGTATGGCTAGACGCACGGTTCTCTTCTGCGATAGCTTGTGCCCGTAGGTGCTTCTTTACTGTGATGGGATAGTATGTTCCCCCTTTTACTCTACAACACGTTTAGTAACGTTACATATGTCCTTTCAGAAAGAGACTACATACGTGCTGTCATTGGCAACAATCATACACCTTGCCCCTTCTACCGTCCCGATTCCCGTTATAATTCCACCAGCTGGGACCTCTTCTCCGGGATAAACCCCGTGGCCCGCCATTGATGATAATTCGAGAAAGGGAGTTCCCGGATCTATAAGAGCAGAAATCCGACTACAAGATGATCAGCCTTAATATAGCAAATGAAAACATCTACATACTCCCGTGGTAACATCTTTCCTCTAGCAACATGTTTATCCCTAGCCTTCTGAGATCCTCCTAGTGAAACCTTCTCATGTAATTCGGCAATGTGCGACGTCACCGCATTCATTTGTTCCCTTTGCTCTTTGAACTGTGCTGATGATGTATCGATGCTTGTAGGTATTGTAGATATAGCTGCTGCATAGTGGGAATGAGTATGGCTCGCGATGGAGCGGACGCAACGGGTTAGGTTGTTATATTTGGATCGTTTTCGGGGAATTGTGCGAGCTGAGAAACGGAGTAGAATTAGGATCTCTCTTGAAGGTACTACTGAAGCCATTGTCAAGAGAAAAATGGTAGGAAGCTGCTAATACGGACGGGATACCGACATGTTCAGGACGGAGTTGGTGGTTGATGGTGGACATCAGATGTGAACCAAAGCCGTGGGTAGCCGAATCGTGGGTGGGGACGTCAATGCTACCCCAGATCTTCCCGGGCTTTCCTCTCTTCCTCCGTATACAACATAATATCTTCACAATGGCTTCGAGAACGGTTCCGAGAATATTTACACAAACATTAAGGGAGAGTTGTAAGCCGAGAAGATCACACATCTCACTAAAAAACTTCAGGAGAGCGGCGTCGTCCAAACATCCGCAGGGATTCGTTGCACCGACGCGGGAAGACCTAGATGAGCTTCGGGAAAGGGTCCAGGAATTCACACGTGGGTTGGTTTCCCTCTTCGTAATATTTGTATAATGACTTCTTCTATAGGACGTGAAATCCCCGAAGAAGTCGCCCAGAAAACAGATGCAGACAATGCATTTCCCAAAGATATGTGGAAGAAGCTTGGTGAAGCTGGGTTCCTAGGAATGACAGCTGACGAAGGCTATGGAGGACTTGCTATGGGATACCAAGCTCATTGTGTCGTTATGGAGGAGATAAGTCGTGCTTCAGGTCCGCCCTTAACCACTACACAATTCTACCGATATGGCGCTGACGGGTTTAGGTAGCATCGGACTCTCATATGCAGCACACTCTCAGCTTTGCGTAAACCAACTCATGTTGAACGGGACTAAAGAACAAAAGGAGAAATATCTACCGGGGTTAATATCAGGAGACAAAGTAGGTGCATTGGCCATGTCAGAACATTCCGCGGGATCGGATGTGGTGAGCATGAAGAGCACAGCAAAAAAGGTTGATGGGGGATACAATCTTAACGGGACAAAGATGTGGATAACAAACGTACGTTTAAATCCTCAGTTCGGATGGCTTGCACTGCGATATTAATGGCTGTACCAGGGTCCAGATGCAGACTACGTAGTTGTATACGCAAAAACGGAGCCGGACAAAGCGTCCAAGGGAATTACAGCTTTCATCGTAGAGACTTCCTCTCCCGGATTTTCGTGCGCCCGCAAATTAGATAAACTAGGTATGCGTGGCTCCAATACGGGGGAACTGATATTCGAGGATGTCTTTGTCCCCACTGAGAATGTACTCGGAGAGGTCAATAGAGGCGTCCGTGTCTTGATGGAAGGTCTTGATCTTGAACGTTTAGTTTTAAGCTCGGGTCCACTCGGGTGAGGCTCCCAATGGAGATTCGACCTCAGTTGAATTTGATACTGACATTATCCAGTATTATGCAAGCGACTCTGGACCTCATTCTTCCATACACCCACACCCGCACCCAGTTCGGCCAGCCCATAGCTCATAATCAGCTTATTCAAGCTAAACTCGCTGATATATACACCAAACTCGCTGCGTCGCGTGCCTTCACCTACTCTGTAGCAAGGGAAGTCGATGAAAATGGTTCCGTTGACTCGAAAGATTGCGCAGGTGCCATCTTGTATGCTGCGGAAAGAGCGACTGAGGTAGCTACAGATGGGATTCAGTGTATGGGAGGTATGGGTTATGTGAACGAGGTACCTGCAGGAAGATTGTGGCGGGATGCAAAGTTGTACGAAATTGGTGCAGGTACTAGTGAAGTCAGGAGGGTAGTTATTGGCAGAGCGTTTAATAAGATGTTCTCATAGGAGCCGAAGTATAAGGTAGGCTTGGATAGGACAAGGTGTCGTTATTTCAGGCTCTTGTACAGTACAGTACATATCGCATACTTGCGCACTAAGTGTAACAACATGCCGACTTATATCTAGTGTACTCATACCCCTACTCTACCGTGAATCCATCTACCGTCATCAAGTTCCAAATTTCTGTCCCTTTTATCTAATACTGAAGTTGAGGAAAGGGGTCAAAAATCCGCACGTGACTATCCTGATGTAGTAATCTTTCGGTACCTAAAGCTTGTACTTGCACACAATGAGCCTGAAGATGACCTTGGCTCTTTGGCGGAATAGTTTGCGTCATTTCTACTTCCCCTTAGCTTTTCTTATATTGATCTCGAGAATACAACGCACCGTCTAATACTGTAGCAGATTCGACTTCTCGTTTCTCCTTGCGAAGATCTAGCCAATCATGTCCAGGATCATGAAACTCGCTGTCTTCAGCGCGCAGCCTTACGATCAACGCTTTCTGGAGCAGGTTCACAAAGCCAAATACTCTGATGCTCTCGAGATCTTATATCATGTATTTCCACTTACTACTGAAACGGCGGACCTAGCGCGTGATTGCGACGCTGTCTGCGTCTTCGTCAATGACGTCCTTACGAAAGATGTAATGGACAAACTGTATTCTCATGGAATTCGAGCGATCCTTCTTCGTTGCGCAGGCTTTAATAACATCGATCTGAAAGAGGCTGAGAAGCTCGGCTTCTTCGTTGCTAATGTGCCTTCGTACTCTCCTGAGGCTGTCGCTGAGTTTGCGGTTGCTTTGATCCAGACTCTAAACCGAAACACTCACCGTGCGTATAACCGCGTACGAGAGGGAAATTTCAATCTAGACGGGCTTCTAGGACAGACTCTGTTTGGAAAAACCGTAGGCGTCGTTGGTACCGGAAAGATTGGACTCTCATTAGCCCGGATTATGAAAGGGTTCGGATGTCGTCTCCTGGGATACGATGTCTACAAGACACCAGACTTCGACCAATACGGCAAATATGTTGAACTGGACGATCTCCTTTCTCAAAGCGATATTGTCAGCTTGCATTGCCCGCTCATGGATATTACACGTCATCTAATCAACAAAGAAACCCTTTCCAAGATGAAACCTGGAGCTATGCTGATCAACACTTCTCGTGGAGGTCTCCTGGATACAAGTGCTGTAATCGCCGCTTTGAAGAACAGAACACTTCGAGGCGTTGGCCTCGACGTTTACGAGGCTGAAGCACCGTTATTTTACAGCGATCATTCTTCCGACATCATTCAGGACGACGTCTTCCAGCGGTTGATGACCTTTCCCAATGTTCTCGTCTGCGGTCACCAAGGGTTCTTTACTGAGGAAGCTTTGACACAAATTGCTGAAGTTACTTTGAGCAATTTGCACGACTTCAAGAATGGTCTCCCTTGCAAGAACAACCTGATGGCAAAGAAACACTGACGCGGATTGATCGGATCCGATGCTCAATCATTCCTTGGTCGGCTGATAATGCTCAGCGATTAGTTGAATGAAGCGAAACGATACTTCTCCTTACGATGTAACGAATAACGACCACCAGACTCATTCCAACGCGTTTGCGGACCTGTAAAAATAGCTTTCATAGTTGAGCTTTGCCCTCTCATGTCAAGATTCAAAATTCTCTTTTCATATACTACGGCGAACTAGTTTATTATGTAGTTCGTGGTAGCACAACTTTTCACTTGCACCTCCCGGTCTGCTTCATCCCTAAATTCAATACTCATGATAGACTCCTAACTTCATCCAATATAAACAATCTTCAGCTCACGGTAACTTCCATAAAACCTCAGACTATTCCCCAGTATCCAGATCCTTGTAACCAAGCTGTAGGAGTAGCTTTCTCTAGACAAAGAAAATCTGAATCGGTAACCAGAAAGACTACAGAGTACAGACCGGTCAATCTCGGTAAGTCTGTTCTCAGAAAAGGGCAAAGTATATTCATAGTCACAATAGTTCAACCATCCATTCACCTAGCTAGAACTCGCCCTATATCTAGCTAAAAAGCTCGAATTAAAAATAGATTCGAGATGACCAACGTTCGAGATCCTTTGTTAAGGCACCCAACGGCTGAGCTGAAATGAAGACTAAGTGCCGAATCTAACCCCTTGCAGCAAAAGGTTAAGTCCCGAAAATACAATAAGTAGATAACCCAGGGCAGCAAATTCAGTAATATCTTCGATCGCGAAGTTTGGTACTTTTAATCTCTGGTTTATGTCTAGAAGTGCCATTGTGCAAGTCGGCAGAATGTATCAAAAAGGCAAAAGTTACGTGCCGAAAAGCACTTCGATACGCAGCCAATCCAGCTCTACGAACCAGTAAGCTATCATCTCCATGTATATCCCTCTCTATGCAACATCATAGAACGAGTGTCTAACCCAGATACCCAGACCACCTACAAACCCATCCCGCACCTCAAACTCCCACTCGTCCCCCAACCCCCCAACCCACACCCACACCTTCGACCTCCAGCCCCTCAACATCCAAACCGAAACCACCATGCCATCTTTCCCTTCCCCCAACCCCACCCAACCCCGCCGCACCCTCAGCATATCCCAAACCTTCACCTTCCACCCCCACCCCAACAAAACATTCGAACACCACTTCATCCTGTCCCGTCTCTCATGCACTCCCTCGACCTCATCGCAGCACTCATGCACCCTCCCCTTCCACATCCCAGACTCCCACTTCCTCCCCGCCATCTCTCGCCCCACCCAAGCGACTTACTTCATCCCCGCTCTCGACGCCCAACCGACACCCATCCGCGCGGCCGTCAAGACAATCGCGGACGGCTTCATCCGCATGCTTGACGGGGAGGCGTTCTGGGACCGTGCACCGAGCCGAGACAACGGAGGCCGATTCGTTTCGGTATCGGTCCGAGCCGGATGGGACACCGAACTGATTGTCGAGCGGGAAGGCGTGGACGTATCTACGCACCCGAATCCCGATGGTACAGCTACCGCGGTGACGAGGGTTGATTTGAGCGGTGCGGCGAGGGGTTTGCCGGCGAGGGTTGGAGTACAGTTGGAGTTTGAGGGAGGAAGGGCGCCAGGGGCGTTGGAAGTCGTGACCTTGTCGTTTGAGACGGGGAGGGAGGTTGTGGATCCCGTGCAGGGGGCATGTGTGAGGTCTGGGATGTGTGTGACGAGGAGCGTTGTTGGGTTGGATGGGGAAAGGGTTCGGGGGAATGTTTGATTGATTGTAGGAGTAATGAAGGAGCACGACGAGACTGACACCATCTGATATATTAACGCTACCGAATTATTGCAACATTACTTCCTCCACCTCCTGTATTAATCTCTCTTGATTTCTCTCCCTATCTCTCCTTATCCACCTTTATACCCCTACCTTACATACATCACCGACCCTCATCCTCTATTCTCATCCTTATTGGGGTGTCTTGCCCGGAATGGGATAAGCAGGCGCGACAACGCCTCCGAACCCGCTGGGCAATAGACCCGCATAATCCGCACCTTGAGCCAAGAACGGGGGGAAGTCTGGCAGATAGACGGAGCCCTGGGTCGGGATCTGGTTGAGGTTGAAGAAGCGGAAGATGATGTCGAAGACGCCGAGGGAGGGATAACCTTGGTTGCCGGAGAGAGCGCCGGTGGAGATGGCGGTGTGCTATGATAAGTCAGAAGGGGAACATTGACGGGGGATAAAGAAAATTCAGGGGGATACAAGGTGGAAAACTGGTGGGCGAAACGGGAATGTGGAGGGGAACAGGATGAAGAAAGACTTACACCGACGGCGTGATCGATAATGTTTGTGGCTTTGTTCTTGAAGAAGCGGGTTTTCATATAGATGGCACTATCGAGAGGTGTGATGTAGTCGGCCGTGTTACTGATATAGAGGATATGACCAGCGATCTTGGTGCCGCAGAAGTTCGAAAGAAGTTTTCCTAATCCACTGTCAATTTTGTGTTGGGCAAGATAAGTAGAGTCTCACTTACGTGGGAAAACATTTATTGGTTTGACTTTCCATTCTAGTTCACGCAATATTAGTAATCTATACGATAATGATGCAGACCAATTTGCGTACCTGAACAGAACAGCGTGTTCTGCGCAACGATACCACCAACAGCTGGCGAGGTAGCCAGCATTCTGTCGAGATACCGCTGGAAGTCTCGGTTGTTCTTTAGGCCAACGTTTGACGGATCCATGCACACACCGGCTATGATCAGATCGAACGGGGGATCAATACCAAGTGGTGGAAGGGGAGCAGGCTCAGCGTAGATGATAGCGGAGGCAGCACCAGTGGCGGGTCCAGCTTGACCAGCTTCCAACTCGGCAAGGAGACCAGCCAGTTGAGGAAAGAACGTGAAAGAATCTCCAAGTGCTGTGCCGACAAAGTTATGGAGAGCTGAGTAATCGAAGGGCGGGTATGGCGCATTGGGAATGGATGCCCTCTTGAACTTTCTGTCAATAGCCTCATAACGCCTTCTGAGTTGAGCTGGGGTAGTCGAGTTGCCCAGGAATGGACATGCTTCTGGGCCGGCAGCAACACAGGTCGTGAAGAAGCCGTCAAGAGCAAGCTCAGAATCAACAACGGTGCTGGGTTGATCATCTGATACAGTATATTGAAGATCTGAGCGCACAACACCTGGATATTGTTAGCACATAGAAAGCAAACAACAGATGAGTCAGAGTGGCACAAACCATCCAATACGAACTTATCAACTGCTTCAGGGTAAAGAGCGGCGAACGTTTGAGCAGTGTGAGTCCCGGAGGAAAACCCGTAGAAGCTAATCTTCTTATCACCCATGGCTCTCATGACTGTGTACATATCAACAGCACTAGGGTAAGTTCCCGACCATTTGAGTGCGTTGCCGCTATACCTGGCGCAGTTTTGCGCGAACCGTTTAGCACGAGCACGCTGAGCGGGAAGTGCACTCCTCGAAGATCCTAGAACAGGTGGCGCAGTCCTTTGCCAGTTGACGCGTGCTTCCTGGTTCGGGAAGCAGCGGATTGAGGGGGTAGAATAGCCTGTTCCACGTCTATCGATTCCAATAACATCTAAGTTAGGATAGAGAGTAGCAAAATCACGTCCAATCTGAATCACAGCATTGGTACTACCATCGATGTTAGAAGTGAGGTAGAAAACACTCAGGGATAATGATTACTTAGAAGCACTGAAGCCGCCTGGGAGGTAGTTAGCACCAGAGTACTACAATGTAACAGATACTGACTTACCCAGAGAGAACACAACGCTACCGGTTCGATTGCCACCAACTGCCGGAAGCTTTACAACGGCTATCTCGACCTTTTCCCGCCGTTTAGGATGTGTTACATCCGCAGGGACCTAGCAATTAGACATTAACACTGCGAATAACTATCAAATGGTATCCCGAGTGGTCATTTACACGAAGACGAGCGCACTGGAATCCATCATAGCAATCCACCCAGGTCAAAGTATCTCGAGGAGTAAGGCTAGGAAAGAAATTGGGATCAATCGCGGTCGGAGGCGCTTGGGCAGAAACACATGTTGCAAGAATCGCACCGCAAAGGGCACTGAGTCTGTAAAGAGTGACCATGGTCGGATTGGACTCAATGAAAACGAATGTAGAGATGGATGTCGACCGGACGACAAATCTTGTTCAGGGGATGCTACTTTGATATATAAAGGTCTACGAGGTAGATCTATAACCCGTCTGACAGAGCTTTGGGCAAGTTCACACTATGCAGTGAGTGGAGCAGATACCGAAATGAGGTATAACTGCAACACAGGGGCGGTTAATGGCGCTCAGGACGGTTTGGCTCGGCTTCACTTGTGTTCCTTTTGCTCCAACGTCTGTTTCTCCATCGTGGCGAGGCGTCAACTTTATAACATAGAGGACTAAATAGAAGTTGTCGTTACCTTGCCATATTTTCACCAGTTTAGAATATTTGTAAAGTCTAGGCCCGCTATGCGGACTAGAATGCTTTTCAGAACTTTCTTGAGTGGGTGACATGTCCAAAAGCTGGTACTGTACACTTCTGCATACAGACTTGAGCAAGTTTGAGGACGGACAATGAATTAACACTAGCCTAGCGTCAAGAGCTGAGAAGGACCCCTGATAGGAGTATGTCACTATTGGGAGAAAAACCGGGAGCCAAGAGAATAGCTGCTGGTCCAAGTTAAAAGACAGATAGGACTACAGGAAGACAAAGACCTATTCCACCATATCGTAACTAAAAAGCAGGGGATCCAGTGATTTGGCCAAGCTTTGGGCTCAAGGCTGAGAGGTTAAAGGGGAGCCTCGATCTCAATTGCATGCGAATCGTAAACTCTACAAAGCGCCCCTCTTCAAGCCACAGATTCTATCGTGGCAGAGCCGTAAGCTCGGAGAGTCAATATTCCGCTTTCACCAGACAAAGATCTTTTTAAAAGAATATAAATCGAATTCGTGATCGTTCATGTAGAGTAGGTTAAACTTTATATGATCCCTGACCACAGTATGGTGAGTGTCGAACTTACACCACGCCGCGGAATATGGTCATTATAGGGATCTCTTGAGGAGCTTACTGTAGCTTAAATAGATCTCACAAGGATACCAAGCATGATTGATCACCAGTGCAGCCACATTCTAAGAATCGGGTAAAACCGAACGACCAAGGAGACGAGAGTTGTGGAGGAAAGATGGTTCAAGCATTGGCCGTGAAAACGCCGGTTTTCGCTTAAAGCGCTTAGCGTCATGTCCGCTAGTCAGTAATAGTTTAATTCATCTTCAGCTGAATACGTAGTTACCACAGCACTTCCCTACTATCACGAGAAAATAATCTTCAATCACTGATCAGAGACAAGCACCAGGGAACAGCAGATTATTTCACACTTTTTTTTTATTTCTATTCATTTCGTTAACAACCAATTATCCAATCCCGCAGAATAAATACAAGTAATCCGAACAACTACATGAAGATAGGGGTAACAAATCTCCCAAATACAAACTCGGGGCAACACTTGTTGTTTGACACAGAATGCTCTCGATCTCTCATAACTTAGAGTAGTATATCAGATCCGGTGTCGACAGTTTCTGATGTCCTGTCTAGCATAAAGGATCCTCTCCTCGCTTTGACAGTCATGTGGCAAGAATGTCCACAGTTGCTTTGCATGATCGTCCCCGCTCATCTTCTTAGGGTCATCACGATGAGCGCCGAGGAATAAGGGAACATCGAAATCTCGTACTAATTGCTTCCGGGCCATATCGAGCTCCTCAATAATGCTAAACTCCTTACATAGCTCTTCACGGATCGTGTGCTTTAAGTCCAGCACTGTATCCTGGCCACGACGACGTATTGTGATTCGCCAGTTGGGGCGGCTGATGTAGTTCCTACCACGAATAAATATCTCACGAGATATCTGATTGAACACTACGATAACAGCGATATCAGACATTTGATCTTCTGGTTGACACCCCGGCCCGAAAGCGGCGCCTCGGTCGGTAAGAGCGTTACTAGGAGGGTTTCGAGGTGTCCTGAACGAAACTACATCTTGTGGGATTCCTCGTCTAGGAGCAATCATATCATCTCCAGCACCTGTGCCTCTATGTTGACCTTCGAAGAAGTCCCTTGAGTCACGCTCTGGATGTGTGCTCATCTGATAGTCAGCGCGAGGTCCAGTCGGGGCGCGAAAACCGATCTGGGCGCGGGGCCTAGTCGGGATAGAAGAGTGTAACGAGGCGCGATGCATATCTTGACGCGGTTGCATACCCTGCGTGGTAGGAGGAACATTCCGGGGACCGATATACGAGTCCTGTTGGATATGCGACTCCCCTTCAGGCTGCAGTTGTCGGTACCGATTATCCCAAATTTGTCTCGGGGCGTAACGACCTCCGTATACTTCCCGATGACGAACACCTTGAGCATCCCAAGCTAATCTGAGTGCATTAGGTCCGCTGTAAGTCTCTCGATGACGGTCACCTTGATCGTATGCCGGTCTATGAGCGTCTATATGTTGCCCTCGGTGAGGTCTGTCGTTGACATGGATGCGGCGCATCTTCGGGATGGGTCCTTGTTGGGGTGAGTGGGCAGTAGCATCTCCCGTATCCCTAGGTGATCGTGGACGCTTGTTCTGCGCGGTTTCTTCATCCATACGTGCTTCTGTGCTCTTCTGAGCATTTCTCTGAGATTCCAAAGCATAACTTGGCAGCTCGGATTGACAAATCGTAGAAGGATTATCTTGCTGCCGTTGTGCTTGATCAACCATACCTTCTGAACGAATGGATTCAGGCGTGGCTGGATGCCGTTGTTCCGCACTGATAACAGGTTCTTCGCCATTGTCCTTGCGAGTACGAACGGCAAGGGCCAGCGTACTGGATGACGAACTGCCCGAACTAGAGTAAGGTGGGTCCTCGTCCTCGTCCTCATCCTCATCATCGCAATCGAAATCATCGTTCCTATTCTCCGGGTTATACTCCTCTACAAATTTCTTTACAGAGCTGGTGTGATCTATGACCGAACGAGGATCATGAATAAGGCTGTGCTTGATGCCCTTCTTCAATCTTGTTGCGCCGTACGTCTCTATTAACTTATTGAGCTCATTAAGTAATTTGGCATCTCTCAGTGCGACTTTATTGCCGGCGTTCACTGATGTGCTCTTCGAGATAAAGAGACGTCCAAAAGAGTCGAGCCTTGCGTACACCGACTTTGCATTACTCAGATAAGTACCAATCCTCCAAGGACGCTTGTTAACGTTTGGTAGTTCTAAAGGTGTTAGTACCCTTGACGCGAATCTACATCGTTGCCCTTGGTCATCCTTGACATAGACGTCCACTCTAACATTCATACGGCGGCGGTCTATCTGTGGAGGAGTCATATATTGCTGGAGAACTGGTCCGGGTTCGAGTAGTATTTCTTCCCCACCGAGGTATATATCCCATTCGATACGGTCTTCATCATTGAGCAGTCGTAACGTTCGCCGAATCTTATCAACGACCGATACCTTGACTAGTGCTGCGATTCCGTCACTATCTGCATTAGCTGATATGTTATCCTCAACCGCACTCCACTCTTCGAAGACGTCTACGGTTCCTCTCCGAAAAGTTATGGTGAGTGTAACCTCCACATCTCCCAGTCGCGGTCTGCCTTGGTATATACCCCGTTTTCCGGCGGAAGGTGCTGCATTGTTGTTAATGTTGGTTTGGGCACTTGATGTGTTTCCATCTTTGTTCGTGATTGCGATTTGTTTCATGGTTGCATCTTCAGTAGTGTCTCTATTGTGCCCCGTATCCACATCCATGAGGAGAGAATCTGTAGGACTTACAGAATTCCAGGATTCTTGACGTGCATGGATTTGTCGTTCAGCGCCGGCACGGGTTTCGGGTGAAGGCACCGCAGGAGAATCATCATGTTCGTCATCGTCGGTCTTGCCAGATACCTTGGGCTCTTTCTGGATAGTTGCTGGCGACAGACTGGCCGGCGTATTATGTCCTGTCTTCTTCGACGTGTAATGAATCGCTATTTCAATGACCTGTTGGTAATCCTCGCTCTCCGTCCAATCGGGCTTTACGGCTGAAATAAAGGCGCGAAATTTGTCGTATGTCTCTACTTCATCAAGCTTGACGATGATCGGTTCATCATTCCTTCCAACTTCTGTTACAATGACGGACCTGTTATCTTGGGTCGACATTGCGAACAGTTCTGACCGAGGATCCGATCTATGGGTAGGTGGAATGATGTATGCGTAGCTATGTGTGATGGATGTATCGAAAAATGTAGGTGTCCAATGCGAGTGCGAGCGCGATATTGATATGATGTCTCGACTTTCGAAGGTAAGTTGCAGGATAAAGTGATGGAATGGAGACGTATAACGGTTTAAATATCCGTTGAGACTCTCAATCACAAGCCTTTCGTTCTTCGTGCCCCTCTTTAGTCGTAATTCATGGTATGTGTATGCTCAGTGTTATGCATGTGGTTGAACAATGATATATTACCAGGGACAGTATCGCGCGAGCGTACTCCTTCGGAAGTATGTTGGTTATCAGAAGTTTACAGCGAAGGATGTATCGCGAAGAAATTTTTGCGGCCTTTATATAAACAAGGATGCGACACTGGGGGATCATCTTAGGGAAGGAGCGAAGAGCCTCCTGTGAGGCTCCTTCTCTCTTTGTGGCCTGGGACCTCGACATGTGCCTGCCTCGATAACGTCTTCTCTTAAAATAGTGAGTGTTGATTAACAATGTTGTAGACCGCGACGCCGAACTGGCACATGAGATGAATCACGCATGTTAAATTGGACCAATCATACGAGGAACCACTGGACAGATTTTCTGTAACACCACCGTAAGGTATAAGGTAATGTCTTGGGTTCACTTGGTTTTGTGAATGTAAGATTCGGGATAACCTAATAACGTCAATCCCGTCAGTATCCAAGGCAATCATCAGTGTTGATGACTAACCTGGGTTTTAATGGACGTCGGGTGATGTCTTAACATCACGTGAGAATACCCCTAACACCTTAATTAAACCACAACCCGATATCCTGCTGGTCAGTCCAGTGTCCTGGTACTGATGTCGATGGTAAGTCCGTGAAACGACGATAGTAATAAATATCATGTCTTCGAAGACTTCGCGTCCTTCATTGAAACCTAGTGCCCAACGTACCATTACTCCGCGTATAACTCCATCCATGCACTTGATTAACACGTCCAATCGTCCTCACGACGACATAACAACCCCTCATCACCCAAATGCTACCTCTCAAATAACTCCTCGCCCTTTGTACTCTCAGCCACCGGCGCAGGAGCGCCAATCTCCCTATCCATAAGATTCTCGACTGGCTTGCTGACGCCGACATCTGCTGTCTCTGCACCTTCTAACAACTCCCTATCCGTATCCATGACCGATCTTGTCTCCGGATCACCCTTGCCCCGCGGAGTCCTAAGATCATCGTGTTCATCTTCACTATCCTCATCTCTACCCGTCGCCGCACGATCGAGCTCACGTTGCGCTTCGTCCATGCGTCGCCGTACCTCTGCTGCGACTCGCATGCCGTCGGATACAATATTGTCAAGCATACCTCTGATGCCTTTACCTGGTGCTGCGACGCCAGCACTAGCGCCTCCGACGGGGAGGGTTACATTCGAGCCTCGTCCCGGAGCACCGGCATTTGAAAACGTGGTTAAGTTGGCGGAAAGTGAGGTAGAGGAAGGAATGGACGGGTCGAAGAGCTTGAAGGAGTTAGAGAAGGCGGAGTCGAAGAAGTTTTCGAGAACTTCGTCCGCGAGAATGACCATGCGGAAAGTTGGGAGTGTGATGAAGAGAGGATTATTGGGATCCAATGCTGCGTTTGCTGCAGCTTGGTTGGGTCTAGGTGTTTGAGGAGATTGGGATTTCTTAGGAGAGGTAGGCTTCTCGTTATTTCCCAGATCAAGGAGATCGTCCTCATCGTCACCGATAGAAAAGTTGTCGATACCAGCGGCTGCTTCTTTTACTTCACCTTCCGTGCGTTGCTGGTCTGGATCTGCATATTCGAAACATCGACGGATGAACGCGGAGACGCTACTTAGGAACTGCTCATCTCTATTTTCCCTTCTTCCTTCCCGGGTTTCTGAGGACACCTGGGTCTGCAGATCATTCATAGAAGGTGATGACGATAAGGATCTCTCAAACCCGCGCCTTGAGAGGAAGAGTAACGCTTCGGATATCCTTAGTATTCCTTCACGATCAACCTTACCGTCACCGTCATCATCGTATAGCTCGAAGAAGTAGCTGATGTTTGACATTATATCCTTTGTTCCTTTGACTTGTGCAAAGCCGGCAACAACATTCTGTAAGGTAAGGGCACCTGTATTATCTTTGTCCCATTTTTGGAACAATCTCTTCATGAATTCATGATCTGTTGGTTCAGGTCCTGCTCCCCACGGTGATAGATTAACAGGCCGGCCCTTCAAGCTATTACCGAAGTACGAGTGCTGTTTCTCCGATTGCGAGTCTTGTAACGGCGTGCTGGGCGAATCCGTTACTGCCCATCTCGTGATTCCTATCAATGATGAGCGCTGTGTACTCTACTTGGAACTGCCGTAGTCGCGTAAACTGCGGGAGAGTAAACAAAGAAGAGCAAACTTACCAGCGAGAAACTCTCTAAATGTATCGTAATCCATCTGTGTGGCACTCGGCCCAAGCCCTACTCTCCCCGTTTCCACAGTATTACTAGGGACGCCAGTTACTACTTCAGTCGCTTTGGTCCTTGCATTTTTCGTCTTCCGGTCAGCCTCGGCTTGGATAGTTTGTAATCTTTGTTGTCGCTCATATAAGACTCCGTAAAACCGGTCATAGATAAATCCTAAATCATTACTGCTCAGTCGTTTGCTTTCTGGGCCTAGATTGCGTATCGACGTCCGTTTGGCAAAGCTCTCAATACTATCTAGCACCGCATCTTTATGTTTGGCTCTCTGTTCTGATATCGTATTTTGTGTGATTCCGGTGAATTCTTTAAAAGCAACAACCATAAGTTCCTGAAACCGGGTGACTGCTCGTAGTTTTGGATTTTCCGAATTTGGGTGGGCGGACTCATCGAGTCGAGAGAAATATGATTTAAGTATGGATATAAAAGTCCCGTCATCGGTTGCATCTAACAGTTCCTCACCATTGATCCGCAGGATAGCCAGGCCGATCTGAAAAAGGACCTTTGGACCCTCTAGGAAAAATACATCTAAGACACGGAAAGCAAAAATGAGGGGCATAGAGTTTATGTAAAGCGAGAGAAACCAGGGTAGAGAGACCACAGACAGCTGTATGTCCGACCTGACTAGGTGTTCCCATAAGATAGGCATAGTCTTTTCTACTAGTGATTCGAATACTCTCTGATCAAGAAGAGTTCCGTACATCGTCTGGGAGTAATAACCCGGTAAAAGAGTGTTGCAAAGGACAGATAGAAGGAAAAATGCTTGAGATTCGGACATGTATCTACGATGATTAGTAAAGTTCACGGCACGATAGCGTTTGAGTTCATACATCAATAACGCGGCAACGACAATGTTCATTGCCTGACAGTATCCAACATCCGGGTTTATCCAACTGTATGCTGTCAATACGCGCCTTAACCTCCCAATACCTTCCTCTTCTTGAAAACCAGGGTATTCAGGAAGACTTCGGTTTAGATCTTTTTCAATCTCATCTATGGCTAAAGACTCTCTCCCTTCGTACTTCTTCAAAGTTTCCTCAAACAGCTTTGGGTTTTGTAGCCGCTCAAAGAATGAACCTGACGTAAGTTCCCATATCTCACCTCTTAAGCGGTTTGGGAGACCGACACGGATGAGCTTGTGGAACGTAGGTTGGCGTACGAGGGTCGCGTTTCGACCATTCTCTTTCATCTCCTCCCTCCAAAGTCTCATTTTGGTAGCATCGCGTAGCTTTCTTACATTTCCGGGATATTTATAAATCTTCCCTAAGCCAGTATCCGGAGGTTCCCGCATTCCAGAGTCATGGTTCTCAGGGCCGCCTTTCTCGTCTGACAGTTCAGACAATAGAAACTCAGAGTAACACTCCGAGACCACTGCCCGCAGGTTCTCCACCTCTTTCACACCTTCTCGAAGGCCCTTCTTCAGACCATCACAGAAACGTTCGCATTGCTGCCGACTCCCCGCCATTTGTATCGTCAGCTTCTGGCCTCCAGACGATCCCGAACCCTTCCCTTTGCCATCACCAGAGCCATTCCATGTAGTTATTGCTAACGCAAACATGTAACTGTGAGTTGGTAACCGTTCTACCCGTCTAATCGCACATAAGGGTAGAATAAACCCATTTCCGGCGGGACCGGCCCCATGCGTCTGACCTGTGAACGCACTGGATGCACTCAGACTAGCTGTGTTCAGGAAACTCGAGCCCTGCGTTGAAAACAACAGGTATTGCTCGCTCAGATGTAGTTTTCCAACATAATGATTCCCTTGTACCCTTGTTCCATCCTTCTCCCCGCGTGAGCCCTCGTTCTGCGGCCCTCTTTGCGTATGGTGAGGGGCCAGAGTGAGCTCCGCAGTAATCTCTTGGAGTGGATTCTGGGAAGCCGGCAGTCGGAATTGGCTTCTGAAAAGGGTTGCTTTGGAAGGTCTTCGGTCTGATCCTGGGTTTAAAGGAGAGAGTGTCGGGTCGATGAATTGCTGAGCTTTCTGAACGAGGGAAGAGAGATTGAACATTGCGTTTGACGAGGTTTCTGTTAACCTAAATAAGAAGCTAGTTACATGTCAGAACTCCGAGTCTATCCACGCAGTATGCTATCTGATAGAGCCTTACAGAGCTGCTAAGGCTGAGGAATGGATATCATGTTTAAATTCGAGTGGGAGAGTACTATTGGCTAAGCTCTCCAGAGTTACAGAACAGAGAAATGCCGAAGAACTACCGGCAAGATTTACATCAGGTATGCTTTGACCAATAAGGTGTCCGGGAAGTCACTACACTAATAAGAACACACCCCACAATTTGATCTGGTAGATACTCCAGAACATGTCAATTGGTAACATTCTGTCGAGTCGATTCATTAGGTTTAGAAGGACTAATGCTCCATACAGCAACCCTACGGGTCAAGACTAAATCCTGCAGCATTCCCCTACTGCTTCTTCCTCTATAGATGTTATGCACTACTAGAACTTAGTGCTGAGAATTTTAAGTAAACTATCTCTTCCTACATAGCACCTGGGTATTGTACGCTTACTATAACGAGGGTCTTGACTTGAGTAGTATAAGACCATAAGATATCATGAAAGAGAGTTCGGACAGTACACCATTTTGTATACCAAAGGCATAGAGCATATGAGGATTGACAACTCCCATGGGAGAAGAGGTACTTATACCGGAAGTCCGTTTCTGGCTGTGTGATTGTACGACAACCTATGCATTCCATAGCAGAGAATCCCGAGCCGTCCATTGATGCCCACCACTTCCGATGGTTTTGACAGTTATACCTCATAAGTGAGGGATGATCCAGTTTATAATTTTCGGGAACATGCAAGTACAGGTCTCGTCTAAACGCCGGCGTAGATTCAATAGCTTCGAGGAAGCTCTCGCTTGATACAAGGATCGCTTGGTACTTGAAGGCGATCTTGACAACTAGGTTCCGAAGCGGACGATAATTCGGTGGTGTCGTATAAACAAGTTTTACGGCTTGATCGAAACCGTGTTCCATAAGTTCGGATACGGTCATCTCTTCTTCAGTCGTATACCGCTTAAACTTCCGCCTCGCATGCTCTTTGAGTGCGGGAACAATATACTTGTCACCGATCGCGTACATCTTTGCATGAAATGGGAGCGATTCCTCTCTCTCTCGAGTCTCGTAGTCGAGCCTATACAGAAACTCCAGCATCGCTCACACAGCTGTGGGATCATCGTCGTGGAGTTTGATGACGCCAGATTCAGCTTCCTATATGTACGCGTTAGTAATCAAATTCTAACAACAGGTAATCCCGCGACCTACCTTGAAACCTTGTTTGAATGCGTTCGCAAAATACTCGCACCGTCCGCCTAATACGAACCTATGAAGGTTGTACCGATCCTCGCAACAGACGACTACCAGATCGGAGTACAGGCCAGAGCTGAACGATCTGTTTCAACACAATACGTTATTTCCACTACTTCGTACCGAATAGACAGACTTACTCGCTCATGAATTCCTTAAAAGCCACATATGCCTCCTTACTATTCATCCTTTCTTTATGCATGTGTACAATGAGCGCAGGGAAGACTTTGTAAATCCGTACGTACAGGGAGTGCAGTGGGTACGCTTACTGGATTCTTGGTTGAGGATGGAGAAGTCGAAATTGAGCTGGGAAGAACAGGACTGTTTATATAGACGCGTATGGTGAATGACCTTAACTGTCCGGACGAGTAACGTGACCAGAGGGCGATTCGACCCACAGAGCATTCACAGATTTGGCGTACATAATTGTCTAAGATTAAGAGGCTCCGGGCTGAGCCTCAGGACGAAGATGACCTAGTAAAAGTGAACTAGACGCGTAGCCACTGTAATTGGTCGTCGAGAAATAGCCACGTAAAGAGCTATGATATTCCAAAGGGAATAGTCTTCCACTATACTGACTACTTCATTTGATCGTGAGCTAAAACTTGGCCACCCGGATATAACATAGAATACATTCCACTACGACAAGCAGAAAAGAATACATACAGAGGTATCAATCAATCGGGAGCCTTTCCGACCCAAAAGCGCAAAAGCGCCATCATGTGCGCCTCCCTAGGATCCAATGCACCTTCCCTCCGTATACCTTCCTAAACCAATCATGACCATATTCGGACTTGAATGTCGTGACACAACCATATACCTTCAGGTTGTCCAACACTAAGGTATCCTACTATCCTCCTATCCTAAGGTACAGTACCTCGTGCTCTTGTTCCGTCTCTCTTTTGAAACTTTCACCGTTTTTCTCCCCCATCAACTTCCAACTAAAAGTCCCTAAAAGCGTCCTCGTGCTTATCTCTCAGTTCCGCACTATATTCTTCCCGCTCGGGATTCTCATCCTCATACTCATCGAAGTTTCTTGTGTCTGCTGGACCCCTTAGATGCGGAACGATGGGTCCTGGAACACGGCGATAGTAGAGTTCGTCCCAGTCGATGTCCTTAAACCAAGGGTGTGATTTAACAGCCGAAGCCCCGCCCTTAATGTTACCAAGGCGCTTAGAGACATCTACAGTGCAAAGGGCGGAGATGAGAGATCTAGCAGCTGGGGACATGGCAGAAGGGAAGCGGAGATGACCAGCCACGATCCTGTACAGAGTTGTTAAACAGAAAAGCACGACAATTCGCAAGGTAGAAAACATACTGTTCGTAGATTTTCATTGGGTTTTGATCCCAAAACGGCGGTTGACCGACCAGGAACTCGTAAACCAGAATACCGAAGGCCCACCAGTCGACGGCGCAGCCATGACCTACGCTTTTGTGAGACATATGAGTCGTTATTCAGAATTGCAGTTTAACGTACCTGTGTTCCTGATGACTTCCGGAGCAAGATATTCAGGCGTGCCACAGAGAGTGTATGTCTCCCCTGACAATGTCAGTCAGTACATTTACCCATGAAACTGTGTTTGCGAGGGACATACTGTCATCCACTTTCTTCGCAAAGCCAAAATCCACCAACTTCAAATGGCCCTCAGCGTCTATAAGGATATTCTCGGGCTTCAAGTCCCTATAGGCGACGCCCTGTTGCTCATGGAGGAATTCCAGAATCAAGACTATTTCTGCGGCGTAGAATTGAGACGTAGCTTCATTGAATCGTCGCGCTCTTCGTAGATAGCTGAAGACCTCACCACCAGGGCAATAATCGAGCTGTTGAATAGTTAAAATACACTCTCACAGAAGCGTACAAGTGTGCCAGTCACTTACAAGCATATATAGAGAATCATGGTCTTGAAAACTTGCTACGAGTGTTGTGATGAAGGGATGGCCGGCCACTGCAGCTAAAACATTCCTCTCGTTTCGGACATGCTCGACTTGCTTTAGCCGTATGACTACGGTCCCGTTAGTACTCTGAGGTAAACGCCAATCAAATATGATCAACTTCTAGACTGGACAATTTGTTACCATCAACCTTCCGTAGAATTTTGAGCGCAAAAACTTTGTCCCCATCTGGGCCCTTCGCGTCCCTTAATCTAGACAACCAGACCCTGGCGAATGTGCCTACAAGGACCAATTAGTATTCGGCTTTATTCTTGAATTTCAACTCTTCAAGTTGAATAGGTGAGAATTGAACGGTAGTATTCTCACCAGTTCCTAAGGTCTTTATAAGGTCAAAGTCCTCGCTCCGCAAATACTTCCTCGAATGTCCCACGGGTTTATCATTAGGGTCCACGAGGATTTCATCATACCCCATGGGGTGTTTCTCAGCTTCCCATTGTGCTAGGGCATGCTTCTCCTCATCACGACGGGCCGTGATGGCGCGCTCATCCTCTTGTGGTTGCTGCGGTGGGCGTTCTGGTGAGGATTTGCGGTTTCGGGTCATGCTGTGGTGCAGACCGTGGGGAATGATGTGGTGCATCGCTGCTGCAGCCATTTGGGAGGTGCGATTGTGAGCAAAACAGTCCTACAGAGGATCGTAGAGTTTATTGTGAGGATCGAGGTGTGCTAAAGTTGGAAGTTGGAAAGGTGGCAGGGTCGGTGGTTAGATCATATCGCGGCTCGAAGACTGTTTCAAACTGATAGAGCTGTTCACAAGACAAGCGAGGAAAGGACGAGAGCAGATGTTGAAGCACTGGAGATAGTATGATAGTTGGAAATTTGTTGGTGTCGTAACTCTCTATCTAGGATGGATAGTGGGGTTGCAGTGCATTTTGAAGAAGCATGACAGGAAAGGTCAACGATTCATCAATCATTTACAACACGGGTTCAAAAGGAACGAGGCCCGATGACGCTGCCGTGGCTTTTAACCAGGGGGAGCAAGGGGGGGTAAGTCAAGACCCGATACTGATATGGTAGCACGGGTTTGGCCGGGATTTGGCATGCACTGGCGCAAATGGTGGGCACGGTGGGTTGCGTGTGCTGCTGGTCCCCCAACTCTCCTTTAGCTTGTTACTGCCCTGCTTTCCCGGATCTTGGGGCTGGACGAATGGCTCGAATTGCTCTCATTAACCCTAACTTTATCCTCCGTCGATCAGATCTGATCTTCCATGATTTGCCAATATTTCCTCAGAGTTTCCTGATTCAGAAGACCTGTCAGAGGTAATCGGTAACATGGCCTTTCCACCTCCGTAATCTCAGCCTTATTTCTATTCATAACCTCGAAGATTTTGTCCGTCTAGTCCATGGCGCGCGGAGACTCTCAATGTCGTGTCAGCGGAATCGCGTAAAGGTACCCATCGCCCCTGGATTATGAACCGGCGCAGAGGTGTCAGGGCCGGAATTTGATATTATTTGACAGGACGCTACAAATCAACCGTTCCTATGCTCCTTTAGCTTCTATTGGCTGCCCGGGTCCGACATATCATGACAGTTTGATCGGGCATGTCAGATCTATTATTACTATAAATGCGAGTAAATACGACCCTATTATGTTGTCTCAAGAAATCGATTTACTCATAACAGTACGGGTCAAACTTGTTAGGATCAAACAATGAACTTGATCCTTTAAAGTGAGTATTAAATATCAGCTAGATTCAAGGCCCAGTCCGTAAAGCCTTGGAGATTTGGCAGAGTTGGACGTGCGTTCTCTGCACGTCAGAACTCCCCTATATGATTGGTCCTATAAATATATAGTTATTACAGCTACTCAAACTCCAGCGGATCAAAGTAAACATGAGAATGCGTATATGAAGACGCATAAACCTTTATATTAATCACTTAAGAATAGGGAGCCCAACGGTGAATAGCCCTCAAAGAGTACTCCCATCTTCCAGGAAGCACTCCCTCGGACTTGATACCGTAAGTTCCTCTTAAATCAGGTAGGGTATTAATCACGTGGAATAGCACAGATAGACATATCCACATAATGTATAAGTGCCATCATGCCACAGTCAGGTAGGTGAGATCGGAGAGAGAGAAAACTGATGAGTCTTGGTCTTGATATTTCACGAGTAGAATCTCTTTGCGATAAACTGATAAAAGCAGACTACTACAAGTTCCTTGATCGTACGCGATCCCACGTAGTACGTGGAATTGGCGACGTGGTATTACCGTTTCACTTTGTCTTCTGGCATATAGACTACAAGCACACCTCTGTGCTCAGATGTCTTTGAAATATGGAAGTAACAGTGAACGGTAGAATGAGATACAACAACTTGAAACCAGAAAAGAAATCGCATTGCAGACATTTGCTTTTCCAATGATTATGAGTAGACTCGTCGATCATTACCGCCTCATATCATTTCTCCAACGGTGAAAGTGACAGGAGACACATTGAGCACATCTCCTGTGATATGCTCTACTGTTTCGTCCGTCCTGCCTCAATTTGGAAACTTGGCTCTTTCTCTTCTCGACTAGTGGGTATAAGAATTTGGTTCACATCCTAATTATCCGCATTCTGTAAACTTGAATCGTAAAAATACATGTCGTGATTCTATAGCAAAAGAATTCGAGAAAAATATCGGTACAGTTGTTCTTCCCGTTTAAATCTATCCTTAACCTTTGCTGTGTGTATTAAGAATCAAGCCCACGATTAGACTGGATGATAAGTTAGCCGCTGAGAAGCTATGCCTAATTTGGTAATGGACCTACCCATAAAGACCCAGGACTTCACCAAAAATTAGAATTAATACCATGCCTACAAAGATCCTCGACTGTTGCATATATGATCGAACGCCCTACTACGATCAGTAATAGATTCTGTAGCTTTCCTTGATCATTCGCATACCATATCACCAACTATGCCTATCGCGTATCCCGCCGCTAGACCGGAGAGACCAACGGACAGCCCGCAGGCCAAGTGCATAAAACCACTGAATAATGTGTAGTGCTGGCTAGGCGGTGGAGACATGTCTCCTGCTATTAAAACGGCTATAACAAGAGCGTAGACTGCAATGATACCGGACATGACGACGGGGATAAGGGACTGTTGTGACAGTTCAGCTTCGTGGTTAACGCTCTATTCACCGGTATCTGTACCTTCATAATAAGATCAGGCCTATATGTACCAACTCCTGCAATCCCTATGCCAGATTTTGCTGTGCCATATGCCGCTCCTATGCCTATTGCACTATATCAGCGCTTGGGTCGATTGTGTAGTGTAGGGTAGTATAACGGACATCCAAAAATCATCTATGGAAGAGAGGTTAAGCTTAGAATCTCTTTGAATCAGTCAATACGTGTGAGAGCTTACTGCGAATGCTATTCCACCCTGCAGAATGTGTTAGCACCGTCATAGAAATGTCAGCTCTGGAGACGTACCATGCCAAAGAAAGGCGCAAATTTGGGGGTTAGATCAACTTGTTCCATCTTGAAGATGTGATGATTTCACTTTACAAGTATAACGGATAGGAAGATTGGCGAAGGGGGATGGAGAGTAGTCGAAAAAAGCCGCGAGAGTTGATGATTAAATTAGCTTGAACCTCGAGCTCGAGCATGTGCAGGTGATGATGGCTACCAAGCAGTGCAAGATAACAGGCGGATGACTAAGCTAGTGGGCCAATAAACATGCCCGCTTCCAGTCGAAAGTGGAAATATTACGATGCACCTTTTCCTACAACCAAAGAAGAGAGACCTACCTTAGTAAACTATCGATCTCCGCAAATACTAAATTTCATCACTCTTCTTCATAGATATTCCAAACGGTTTTGTCAGTTTTATAGGAACCCCAATCGTTGTCACTCGATATCGTCTTGCTTTGCAATCCCTCCCTTGTCCTTACCACCTTCAATATACCCTCAACTGATCTGCCTCTCTTTCGTATCTGCTTCGACATCAGACCCCCCCAAACCTCCCACAGGACCCTCGGTAATAGGGCCTGAATCACTCTGAGAGACCATCCGCAGAAAGACCCCTTGATTCGAGTCTTCCGCGCAGCGCCATTCTTTGCTTGGCTATTGTCGTCAGCGTGTTCACAGAAGCACAAGGACTCGCCTCCACCTCCACAGATAACCACCCTCGACCTCACGCCTGCAACAGGCTTTACTCGAGTTCGAGGTACACAACATACAAGGAAAACGAGCTGATGCTTGGGTTTTGAGTCGTCCCTGGCGTCGAAGAGGCCCAGATGGCGGACTATGGCTCTCAACAGGGGAGAGAGTACAATCGACAGTACAACCCTGTGTCCGACCAACAAAGACATGGAGCTTACTCGGCCATCTTCGGAGGTGCACCTTCAGGGCGTGCTCAGACGATGTCAAGTAGTACTTTTCAACAACCGCCCGATCGATCACAAACAATGTCCTCACAGGGCTCAACAATGATGCAGAGAACTCCACCTATGCGACAACAAATGAACGGCTATGAACGGCCCTCCCACAATGGATATCCCCCCCCCCATCGATCTGTTGATAATACACCTTCACCACCTCACCAACAGCAGAGAGGCTCACCCACTAATTATCTCCCGAATCCAGTACCACCGGAGCGTAAACCCTATGGCTTGCCCCCTCGAACAGATATGCGAGGACCGCCTATGGGGCAGAGCTTCAATAGGCCCATTCCGAATAGATATCCTGGAGGTCCGCCTGGACCCGCGCTCAATTCGGACCCTTATCGTTCCCAATCTCTGGCTGTGGGATCCAGGCCTACCTATCCAGGAACTGGGACTTATAACCTAGCACCAGCTCAAGCTTTCCGACAACAAGCATACCATAATCAGTCGAGGACGACGGCGCAAGGACGAGTTGTCCCTGAACGTCCGGATGAGCGAACAATGTCCTTAGCTGCATATTCCAGAGATGGTGACCATTCACACATGACACAAACAATGAGTGGGCGCGTGATACCAAACCGTAGACGCGAATCCGTAGGACAAGATGACGCGCCTTCGCCAAGCTCGTTTGCAACAACCTCACCTTCTACTACTAGCACAAAGACACGAACACCTAGTCAATCTAGTTTACCCTCGAGAACTATGTCCATGGCGTCCACAATAGTAGCTCCTTCGGATCGCACAATGTCGATGGCCAGCCGTTCCGGAGTCCAGAAATCGAACAGCAATTCGACCTCCCAGGCCGCAGCGCCCAATCAACGTAGGGCTCCGCTTGTTTATCCAGCTCTTCTCTCCAAGGTCGCCGAGACATTCCGTGATAAAATTCCATTAGGGGATAAGATCAAAGATGGCCTGGATTATAAGGGTGCATTTGCAGGAGCTGAAGCCGTCGACCTCATCGCGTATATTATCAAAACAAATGATCGCAACTTAGCCCTTCTACTGGGCAGATCCTTAGACGCGCAAAAATTCTTCCATGATGTCACCTACGCGCATCGGTTACGCGACTCGCACACCGAAGTCTATCGCTTCAAAGAAACTCTTGTGGAAACTGAAGATACCGGAGTCAATGGAGTTTTCACCTTGCTAACTGAGTGTTATTCCCCTACTTGTACAAGGGACCGTCTCTGTTATTCTATTGCATGTCCTCGAAGGTTAGAGCAGCAAGCTCGCCTCAACATGAAACCTCAAGCTGGCTTAAGGCGAGAAGATTCAAGAGGAAGTCTGCACGAAGATCAAGCGGACGAACAGAAACTTTGGATTAACACCGTCTCTAAAGAGGTTGCAGATAGCATCGATGATAAGGAGAAGAAGCGCCAAGAAGTCATCTCCGAATTGATGTACACGGAGCGAGATTTCGTAAAGGACCTTGAGTATCTCCGCGATTTCTGGATGAAGCCTTTACGTGCCCCTGGCACCTCCCCTATTCCAGAGCACCGCCGGGAAAAGCTCATCAAGACTATCTTCTCTAATTGTCAGGACGTGTACTACGTCAACTCGCGCTTGGCAGAATCTCTTACTCGACGACAACAGCAAAGCCCGGTTGTGAGGAATGTGGGAGATATATTCCTCGAATATGTTCCCATGTTCTCTCCCTTTATCACTTATGGTGCGAATCAACTGTTTGGAAAGTACGAATTTGAATGTGAACGAAAGACAAATGCCGGCTTTGCTAAGTTCGTAGACGAGGTGGAACGCTTGAAGGAGTCAAGGAAGCTGGAATTGAATGGTTATCTTACGAAACCAACGACAAGACTAGCGAGATACCCGCTACTACTCGAAAATGTCTTGAAGTACACGGCTGATGATAATCCTGACAAGGATGATATTCCTAAGGCAATCAAGATGATTAAAGACGTCCTATCCAGGGTCAACATTGAATCCGGAAAAGCAGAGAACCGGTTTAATTTGCAGCAGCTTGCAAGGGAGCTCAAGTTCCGGAATGGCGAATACATTGATCTTAAATTGACGGATGAATCTCGACAGCTCATCTACAAGGGAGGCCTCAAGAGAAATCCCACAGATGCTAATGCGGATGTCCAAGGATTTCTCTTCGACCATGCGGTTCTTTTAGTCAGAGTTAAGACGGTCAATAAACGCGAGGAGATGAAAGTATACAAGAAGCCGATCCCACTTGAACTCTTGGTTATCACACAAATGGATGAAGTCATTCCAAAAATGGGTATTGCGAAACGACCTTCGTCCAGCCTCGTACTCGGTAGCAAAAACAATGCAAACACTCCCAAGACGGAAGGATTCCCAATCACGTTCAAGCATCTCGGTAAGGGTGGTTATGAATGCACTTTGTACTGCTCAACCCATATCCAGCAAGTCAAATGGATGGAGCATATTGAAGCTCAGTGTAAGATGATCAAGGATCGTAACAACATGTATATGCAGACTACACTCAATGAGGGCTTCTTCACCGCAGCGATTAGAGTCAACTGCTGTGCTCCTGCAGGTAAGCGTCGCTTCGATTTAAGTCGCGACTTTTTGCTAACGAATTTACAGACAGTGGTAGGAAACTCGTCCTTGGAACGGATTCAGGCGTTTACATCACCGACCGCAAACCAAAGGACGCTTCTATCAAACCTCGCCGTATTCTGGAAGCTAAGTTTGTTTCTGGTATTGACGTACTTGAAGCTCATTCCATCCTTCTAGTCTTGACAGAGAAGACTATGTTTACCTATCCAATGGAAATTCTGCATACGGAGGAGAGCCCTGTGACTAACGCTAAGCGAGGAAAGAAAATTAGTCATGGCACTTTCTTCAAGGCTGGCATTTGCGATGGCCAGCAATTAGTGTGTCTCGTTAAGTCAAGTGGTCTTTCAACCACCGTTAAGGTCTACGAACCCATGGAAAACTACTCAAAACAGAAGAAGTCCGGCTTCGGAAAGTTGCTGGCTGGTGGCCAAGATGTTTTGAAGCTGTCAAAAGTAAGCGCCAACACAGTTCATTCTTATTTTCCTCACTCAGCATTCGGCCTAACTTCAATCAAGGAGATATATATACCCAGCGAAGCGATCTCCCTACATTACCTCAAGACCAAACTCTGCGTAGGTTGTTTGAAAGGCTTTGAAATTGTAGAAATGGAGACTTTGGAAACTCAGTCTTTGTTAGATCAAGCAGACACCTCTTTGGACTTCGTAGTCGCTCGCAAAGAATCGAATATCAAGCCGATCCATGTTGAGCGCATTGGCACAGAGTTCCTCCTCTGCTATTCCGACTTCTCTTTCTGGGTCAATCGGCACGGTTGGCGTACCCATCCGGAATGGAAGATCACGTGGGAAGGTAACCCACAAAACTTTGCCATCTGCCATCCTTACATTTTAGCGTTTGAGCCCAGCTTTGTGGAAATCAGGCATATTGACACCGGCATGCTCATGCATATCCTAACGGCTAAAAACATCAGGATGCTCCACACTTCTACTCAGGAGGTAAGTCTTCAACTCCCTTCGCAAGTTACCTTTCCATGGCCTAATTATTTTAACGTCTCAGATCCTGTACGCGTACGAAGATGAACTCGGATATGATGTCATCGCATCCCTCGATTTCTGGCCTCAGACTAAGAATCGACCAACCCACGCGCCAATGAGCGAAAAAGCTACTTTGGAAAATGGTATGCATCGCCAGCAAATCGAGTACAGATATTGAGCCGATACATATGCCCATATTCTCGAAATCGATTATATCGGCCTTAATTTCAACCTGTTGTCGGCAGCTTCCTTAACTTCCCCATGCAATGTCTCAGCAGTTTACACCGATTCGTCGTCGCTCGATTTTTCGTATAGTCAAATCTCGTCTAGCCGCATAGACGGCCTGTATTGCGACATACCCTCTCAATTTGAGTCTCGTGTCATCTTTGGCCTCCCTGTTTCGCCTTCATCGGTTTCAAGAGCGTGGGTTTCTGCACCACTACTGTGCATGGAGGATTTCTGGTGCCTCTTTTCTAGAAGTTCTTACGTCAAATCCACCCGATTCTTGGTGTCAGATTACGGTGGTAATCAGCAGGATGAATCAATTGCTGGACTGAAAACGACAAGTTATTCTGTACAAACACGATTCGACTTTTCCTTCTGTGTCCTTGGTTATATTGACTTGTTGAGTCGGCTTCTCCTCCTTTGATAGGGACATAGGAAGCTAGTGTTTCATCTGGAGGTGAGTTCGAAGAAAGAAGTTATGGAAGACGACAGGAGTGTATATGATAGTGATTAGGACGACTGAAGCGGAGGAGAAATGGATGGATGCATCATAGACAATTTTGGATGATCATTCGACAGATTGCTCGTCTTAACCTCTGCATTGAAGCTTATGCATAGCTTTAGTGCTTGGTGGACATGCTTCTATACTACACTTTGCATTAAAGCTCTCTCTATGGCTTTTTGTGCTCGGTGACGTGCTGCTACTATACTATGCTTTGCATTGAAGCTTAAAATAGCTTCTTGTGCTTAGTGACGTGCTACTATGATTCTTTGTGCCAACTTTTTAACCATGCTACTGTTCAGACAGAGACTCCACAAGTTCCTATTGCCCCTCCCTGGATTGAACTCACATTGATCCCTTCTATCCATGCTTTGGTTATCCCGAATCTAACAACAGTCTTAGGCCCTCGAAACGCCAACCTCAAGCTAAGGAACACAGAGAATCGAAAAGACAACCAGCCTTCTCTCATACAGCACAAGTATTATCCTACCTCATCTTTTTTTTTTAATTCCATTATATTGTATTATCTACAATACTGCGCATACAGCCTTCAAGCTATGGCGCAACCTCATCTTATCCTTACTGTAAAAGAAGAACCCCCATCTCAACTATACATATTAACCCAGGAAACTGCCACCAGCGGGACAGAAGAACCAGACATAACCAAAACTTACATAGACTACTCAACCCACATCAGCAAACCCAGTGAAGACGATGTTTACCACAGACACAAGGAACTTACTCAAAATTAAAGAGTTGAACAAGTACACTAACCGATCGGTCGACTATTTCAACCGAATCGAAAAAGACCTACACATATCGTCCACATATCGTCCAGCTTAGACATCGTGTGCGAAGGTAACCCACAAAACTTTGCCATATGCCATCCTTACATTTTGGCCTTCGAGGGGATCTTTGTGGAATATCGCGAACCAATTCAGAATTGCAAAACCTTGCTGCTATTCCGATGGGAATCCCGTCCCAGGAACTCTTGTAGAGACTAGAGTGACGCACCCATTCGAGTATGGTCCTCAATATCGCCAACCAATGCAAGAATACACCTCGCAAGAACCAATGAGCGATGGTTACCATCACCATCTCGACACTGGAATCAGGATATTGCACAACTCTTCCTCCTGGAACAAACACTACAAAATCATAAGGAGCGGCACCGAACACGTAGAACCGGGCTTGTTCCCAATCCAGTAGCAAAGAACCTGGTGCCATGCCCTCTTCCAGACGATGGCGAATCGACGGAAAGAAGTTCATCCAGCCCAGTACCATTCCTATCAAGGTGTGGATTCACGGAAGATTTCCAGATCAGCAGATCCCAACTTATGCAACCGTTTCTCCAGCAGGTTTGCGAACACATAGGATAAACAGGGTTGCTTCCAGGATAAGTGGAGAGATTCATATGAAAGCATCATAGCCATTCATCTTCAACGGAAAGAGGGGATAGTCGTCTCCCTGCTCGAGCTACACAAGTGGGTCAGGGGATTGAGGAATAAGCCACCTTGCCCCCTATTTGGGGTTCGCCGGCTCAGAGTATCTATCATCACCGGCGAATTTGTGAACACCTACGACAAGCAGCATTGCGGCCGCTTTGCTGAATGTGCTCCAACGATTCTGGAGCAGGTTAGGCAAGATATTGAAAAGGGGGAGGATGGCAGCAATATAAAATCCTCATGGTCATTCATTCAATAGAATGAGGGGGTAGTCGTTTCCCCGATAATGCTTTCTGAATATTAGTAAAGGGATTGAGGAAGTAACCCCATTGCACCGCACAAACGTCTCGTTACGAAATTCGATCGTTACTACGAGGAGGGTGGCAGTATTACGTGAGATAATGGGTTTGTAGACACCCTCACCGCTCTCCTACAGGAGATATGGGCGAGACTGCAGTATTACATAGTGAGGTGATGAGTTTGTAGACACCCACACCAACCTCCTACGGGAGATACGGGCGAGATGGCGCATCCGTACAAATACCCCAAGTTTTTAGAACCCCCATGGTCATTTACCCTAATAGAAGAGGGTTGGAAGCGGTAGTGAAGAATTTGATGGCGGAGAAAGAAGCGAAGGAGAAGGACAAGGAAGGAATGAAGGAAAAAGATGAAGTAGCGGTCGACAAATCCGAGGATACCGCTGCCTGGGCCCTCAAATTAAAGGTCAACACTCTCATGGAACGCGATGTCGCAATGAAGAAGGCGATGGAGGAACGTGACGTCGCGATGAAGAAGGCCCTGGAGAAACGCGACATCATTATGAAGAAGGAGATTGAGGAGTTGAAGGCTCTTTATATGGGGGCGCGCCTCTCGTGCTAAGCCTGCACCTATCAAGAAAGAGCCTGAAAAGGTCGAGGACGCACACGGGCAGTTCGCCGTTATTGCCCGGTGGCCGTCGGTAAACTCCCTCCCCGGACGAGACGTTAATATGACACGGAGAGGTGACGGGTTTGTAGACATCCCCACCCTCCTACAGTAAGCTTCAACGAAGAAAGTTCAGAGATGCCGTCACAGGAGGACTGAACAGCACTGTCGGTAACCCATTTTCTATGGAGATAAGCCGTATATGGAGAGGGCCCAGATTCGTAGGCACCTGCAAACTCCTCTAACGGGCGAGTTCAGCAAAGAAGGTACACGATGGTGTTACAGGAGGACCGTTGTCCGCTCGTTGGATGGACACGCACCGTCGGTAAACCCCTTCTTGGACGGGACGGCAATAGGTATTCCGTGGAGAGGTGGTAAGCCTGAAGACACCCCCCACTCTCAAAAAGGTACAGGATGGTGTAACAGGAGGACCGTAGCCCGGCCGATATACAGACGCGGAGAAGTGGTGGGTTTGTCGACATCCCCACCCTCCTACTATCGGATTCAAGTAAGGATTATTCTCCAGGTGGACCTCATCGGACGAGAAGCAAGAGTTCCCAACGACGATAGATCCAGCAGCAGAATGCAGGATTTGGGTTCACATCGCGCCTTTGGCTGATTTACCACCTCCCCCCCAACTCTCCTCAAACTCCAGACACCCCTTCTCGTATTGCTGCCCTCGGCAGGTTGGACCCACACTGTGTATGGAACAGCGGTGGAAATCCGTACAAATACCCCAAGCTTCCCTCCCTGGAACGGTAGAGGTGTGGGCTATGCTTTACGTGCCCTGGCGGATGGAGATGCTGGTAGAAAGTGGAGGTGGTGGGTTCGTAGACACGCACCCCTCCCACTCCTCTCTTACAGTCGAGTCCAAAAGAAACTTATCCCTCGATTCCCACCACCACCGCTGAATCTGGCGACGAGCGGAAGCAGACGAAGAACTATAAGCACCATCGACACTATTGCTTAAGATACCCCTATCCGGCACGGGCGTGTGGGTTCATAGACACTCACTCCTCACTCCTCTTTCATCACAGTCAATTCCAGCGAAGAAAACTTATCCCTCGACCCTCCACTACTACTACCGGTAAATCTGGCGACTGCGTATTTTGGATGAGATGAGGAGGCACTGTACCCGGCTCAACCGGCGATGGATTTGGTGCGGGATGAGCTTAGATAAAAACTGTAGCGTTCCTGAGACATCCTTGAAGTAGCGAGATGGTGAGAGAGGGGGTGGAGAGGTGTAGGTACCCCTGGTTGTTGTGGTATGGGACATTTTGACTGGAGAGTCGGGCTGATTGATAGGTAGATCTTTGATTATGAGGACAGCATGAGGGATATTGAGATGGACGCGCGGGAGAAGTTGGGTTGGAGGCCAGCATGAGGATGGGATAGGGGTGGTATGCAAGATGAGGAGGGTTTGGGAGGAATACTGGTAGGCGATTTTGTAATGAGGTGTGAGAGTTAGTGTTTTGATTCGGTTGATATCCTGTATCTCAGTGAGAGGAATTTCGAGGGTTGGAGTTTGATATTACGGATTTCCTAGAGTGTTGGAGCTAGAAGCATCAAAGACCGAACAGAGTCACAAGGAAATATACCTTGTCTTTTCAAGGACAACACAGTCAGGTTGGGTTAAGAGAAACTTGTCCGAGTAGAACTATACACCACCCCATTCTCATCCAATAAATAAGCTATATACATAAAACCCCATAGTGCCCCTCCTCCTACAACCTACTCCCCACCGCATCAACACCCCTCCACTCCACGACCCCCTCCGTCCCATCAAACCGCCTCTTAACCCTCCAAAACCCAACCTCCATGCCCTCAACATTCTCCAACACCCGCAAGCTCCAGGGGGTTCGATCACACTCTACCAGCGCCTCCATCGGCAAACCTTCCCCGGTACTAGAAGCCTCTGGGCGGAAGTGGTGGAGGGCGAGATAACGGGGTGGGCGTGAGTCAGCTGTTTGAGTGTTAGCAAATCTCATGAAGAGTTATCGGGAGTTTGAGGAGATAGGGGATAGGGGAAAGGGGATAAGGGAAAGGGGCAAACCTACTCCTCTCAAACTTCGTCAATGTGCTCGCGTCAAGGAGTTTGTACCGCAGGCTCTTGACGTGTCCGGGAACTTTAGAGATCATAGGGATGTGCTCTTCGTCGTACCATTTGTTGAAGTCGGACTCGGTTGCGGGTGTTGGTTGGATGACAGCGGTTATGAGGTGGGTTGGGGGTTCGTCTGGAATTAGGGGGTTAGTTGAGTTTGGGGGTTATGGTTTGTTGGGAGCGGAGGTGGAAATAATAGGGGTTATGTGACTACTTTATTTCCTGTGGGATATTTATTCTTTTTGAAATTGGTATCTCCTTTTAGTAATGAGGAAGGTCTCTTATAAAGAAATAATCGAAAGATTTAAGGACGTGTTCTTGGAACAAGATACAAAAACACCAGAATATAATGCCAAAAACCCCCCACAAGACAAAACAAAAAGCCAAAAACGATCTAAAACTTACCACTCGTCACCACCTCACCTGCAAACCCTTCATAAAACCTCGTCTCAAACTCCGCCCTCCTAAAGATTTCCCTCTCCAACCGTTCCTCCGGCTTCGACTGTCCATCCAAGCCCTTAAACCCCCTGCTCTCGCGGTACGCCGGGTCCGGCATCTCGTACAGCGTCAACCACTCGTATGGGAGCAGACCTGGGAACTCTTTGCCTTCAAATAAGGGCATGAGGGGGGCTGGGAGCTTTTCGTAACGTACGGCCGTGGTTAGGCCCGGGAGGGAGAGGACTTGGGGGATGTGTGTGTCTTCGTACCAGGCGTTGAAGGCGAGGGGGGTGAGGGCGGGGGAGAGGGTTTTGGAGGCGACGAAGAGGAGGCCGGGGTGTTTTTGGGAGGAGGACATGGTGGTGACGGTGATGGTGATGGAGATAATTGGATGATACGTGGGTCTGTTGAAGATGATGGAGTGGAATGAGGTCTTGAGAAGGGGGAAGAACGATGAGAGGGAGTGTTAGGGGGTGGACTATGTGAATTCACTCTTGGGGAGCAAATAGCGATATGAGAGGTAAGAATGCAAAGGACTCTTGATGTGTTCTTGGACCTTGACTAGTTTCAAACTCAAGAAAGGGTTATACATAGAAGTGATATCTGGAAGAAGACGCGTAAAAAGCTTGAGGAATGGTTCTGCAATTCGACTCTTTAAACGTGAATGCTCGTGAGATACAATTGAGCAAGAGAGAACGAACCCGTAGAAGATAGAGTTCAAACTGTGAACAGAGGAAAGCAAACCACGCCCATCTCAATCCCATCTCTTGATCCAATCTCTCCATCTCTTCCGAGCCTCATCTCAGAATCTGGGGAAGGCCGGCAGCATCCTATGAACCGAATCTGGCAATCGTTAGCCGTCCCTTCCCCGGATCTCAAACCCCACCTTCTCAGTTAGATCGCGGGGAAGGGAACGAGAAATATCAACGCCCGCCCCGTCAGTGTAGAAGGAACTCCGAACTCCTTCAAGTAAAATACCGTTCTTGTAAGATAGAACTCGCTTCTCGTATAATTTTCTTATTAAGAAGAAAGATACAATGCGCCTAAGCGCCTGAGCGGCAACTAGAGCCGACATACCGGCTCACATGCGCGGTTGCGTAGAGCCCACCAGGCCCACCTTACTTACGGTATCATCGTACAGGCTGCAACCCACCTTGTACAGTATCTGAATCGCAAGAGACCCTACCTAGTTCTACCTACAGCGACGTCGCAGTATGTCGATCTCTCTCGCTGCCGGCCCATGTCGTAATAAACTGTCAAAACCCACCTACCTGGAGCGCCCGCACATGCAAATTGATGTAGACAGTAAAATCGTCGCTGTCGCTCTGTCGCTCTGTCGCTCTGTCGCTCTTTATGAACGGCGCCCAGAGATGTGCGAAGCCTGAAATGAGATCTTGTGCGATATATTTCGTCCAAGGCTGAATTTCCAAGATCCCAAGCAATATTATCCATAGTCGCACAGTATGTATAGATACGTACTCAGTACCATAAGGCATACTGCTGCATCCTTATTACTATTTTACTTCTTATTTTTCATCTTTTATTTTTCATTTTCTTTTTTCGCGCCTGAACAGCGGTGAAATGCTTTGCCGACTTATCGCCCTTATTTATCCTATCCGACAACGTACCGTAAGATGAGAAGCTAAGACTGGTATATGTACTATAGTCGGATGGGGAGGCCGTCCACGGAAAATAAGCCAACGGTCCCTTGGGTGCTGGTCACCAGTTGGAGTGTGGGGAGGGGAGGACGAGGGAAGACGAGGGTGAGGTGAGGTCACTTCCGGGTAGTTGCGGGACCTGAAGCTCCACTCTGAGTGACTGACGTTTTCGGCCGAAGGAAAAAGAACCAGGAAATAAATAACAACCACGGGATTACTTGGTGCTATGTATGATATTATGGATAACGATATACAGCTGGTAATAATATACTGCAAAAGTCTCATAAGCTCTAAGATCAAGATGTTATGTTTAAGGCGAAGATGATATTCGACCTCGAATCCTTTTCCGGTCGTCCATGCGATGCTGCGTGAGGTAATAGATCGAAATGATTGGACCGAGCGTTAGATGAAAAATCACGCACACAAGCCGTTGCACATCACCGACGGCATGGGAACGGAACTAAAAACTGCCTTGTTGGAGGAATAATAATAATGATGATAATAATAAGTCGCAAGCTATCTTTTCGCATGTGCTCGGTTGGATGGACACGATAGGTAAAAAGGAGACTAGAAGAATATTCTTGAGGACAAGACAATTAGAACTGGACAAGAGCCACCCAGATTCTCGATCTCGCTACCCTAGCGAGAGAGACCCAAGAACCTACTAAATAAGAAAAGCCTTTGCAAAAGTCGCAATTTGGGGCAGACCCAGAACGCCTTTCACATTCGTGCCGCACTGGAGCGAATGCAAATTGATAACAGCCCCGACCATAAGTCCTAGGAAATAATAATAGGGTGGCCGTGAAGAAATATGTACGGGAGACAATAGGAAAGATACTCTGTACAATCCAGCAGTCGACCGTAGACGACAGCGTGCAACATAAAACTCATGCACGATAGAAAGGACCCTTTACTGAAAGAAGTAGGAGAACCCGCCTAAGATGCAGAGGGGAAAAAGAGGTGACGTAGACACGATGACCGCTCCACCTGTTCGTGAGAAGGAAATCAGACTCGAGAAAGTGATCCACCCTTGCAGATTAAAAATAAGGTATACTGTAGCGCGAAAAAAATGTCGTGTCGTATCTTCGTATTCAAGTGTCAGTACCATCCATAGCCAAATGTCGAGAGTGATATAATCAGTACCAACCGTGGCCCATGTCGAAGCGATGTTGAAGGGCCTTTGGTGTTTTGTGATCCCGTGGAGGAACATGATTGTGTTTCTTCGTGATGCACATCTTCTTGACCTCTCGAGTACACGCCTTTCCTGCTGCATTGATCGTGACATTAGGATCTTCGCAGCTCTCCGGGGTGCAGACTTCAATAACCTTGACGGTAGGTGTCATCAAGGCTCCGCGAATGCTGATGCGCTTCTCCGGATCAGGATGTAACATCTTGAACATCAACCGCTTAAGACCCGGGTGCTCTAGACGCACGAAGAGCGGTCCACATTTTGGACTGCCGTCAACTTCGTCTTTGATGACGCCGTCCGGATGCTTCTCTAGCCACTCGTCCCAACCTTGCTTGAATACAGCGTACTGCTTGTGCTCAGCCTTCGCTGCTTGCCATGGATTACCTCCGTAGGTCATGGTCAAGAAGGCGATAGCACAGGACCAGACGTCCAAAGGACGAGGATCGTAATCGCCTGCGAAATTTATTAGTCTTAGATAACCACTATTTGGAACTATGCTCACCTTTCTTCTCTAATACCTCAGGCGCAATATACGGGAGGCTACCACAGATGCCAGGGGCGCAACGTCTGACCTCGCCCATGTTGACCCCGCATTGACCACCTGAGGTTCTAAGGCCGGGATGAGCGCCAGAGAAGACCTCTGAAACGCCAAAGTCTGTTATCTTAAGATGCCCTTCAGCAGACAATAGCAGGTTTTCTAACTTGATATCGCGATGTGCAATGCCGTGAGAGTGGAGGTAATCTACTCCACGAAGGAGCTGCTTGAATAAGCATAAGCGGTCCTCGAGTTTGTAGTGAGTCTGAAATAGTCCCTTGTTAACAAGAGAAAATATCTCTCCGTATGGACAATAATCCATCACGTGGTTCCATACTTTGCCATTCTTAGAAACGCACAGGCGGACGGTTTCGACGATATTCGGATGGTGAAGACTTTTGGCGATGGTATACTCCGATTTAACCTTCTTGGTATATTCGTCTTCGTCTTCATGCTTTTCCATTGGGCGGAACTCTTTGACTGCGTATAGTTCATCTGCTGGTCCTCCTTTACGAGCCATAATCTTGACAAGCGCAGTTGCACCAGACCCGATGATCTTCGGCTTCATCCTTGCCAGGCCACTATTCTTGAACTCGTTGTCCAACTCACAGTAATCCACGGTGTAATCGTCAGGTAGACTCAAGCTCAACCTTCTCGCTTTCATACCGGCACCCTCAGCGGCAGCCCTGGAAAAGGTCCCGACCATACCGATAGTAGGATCGTCCGGAGCTCGTACAGGCCTATCTTTCTGAATATATTCAGTACTTGCAGAACGTCGTCGTTGAGGCCTGGGTGGTGCTGGATGATCATTGTTGTGCCCACTCCAGGTGATACCATGTCTAGGTTTCATGGTCATTTTGCTTAATGTTGAAGAGGACTGCGAATGCCTGTGAGTGATCTCTGGTGCGACGGGCATATTTTCAGCATTACGATCAGTAGTTATAGTACTCGAGGGAGAGCTTGGCGAGGGTGGGGAGTTAGACTGAGAAGTGGCCGCCGATGTCCGTCCGGACAAGGAGAAAGAACTGAGCCTCCGAGTCTTTGGGTGCGCTGCAGATTGAGCTTGGTTTGGCGGTGCTGACGTAGGCACATTTGTATCAAGGGTTATGTTATCCTTGTCGTTTGGCAAACTCTTATTTGAATCTGACCTGTGGAAATGATGCCTCACGAATGATCCAACTCTTTTTCCAAAAGATGGTTTCCCAGGCGTATTTCCTGTATTCCCTGTATTCGAGGGTTGTCGGGAAAGAGCTGGCTGCTTGGTCGGCTTAGCCTGCACATGAATCACCTTTGCATCTGTGACTGCATGAGCCATGTTGATACCGTTATCCTTCTCCAATTGGCCTTCGTCGTGATCGTGATGGTGGAAATCATGGCTATGACTATCGCTGGTGGGAGTAAGCGGTTCTTGAGGTTCGCTCGCAGTCTCATTGCTTTCGTCTTCTTCTGGAATCGGGTATTGAAGGTTCTGGACGCGAGCCTCCTCTTGGGAAGCAGTGCGCTGCGAAGAGTAATTTGACGAGTCGATCGCTATTCTGTCGAGAGATGGTGTCGACTCAACGCGTGTGGAAGACATCGTGGGACTTGGCGCTGATGGGTAGTTAATATCGATCTGCGAAAAGTTGTGCTACGCTGTTGTCGTCGGAACGCAGGGGTTTTCGTGCTAGGGTAACTTTCGATTTTCGCCTATAGGACTATTTGTATTATATTGGGGTTGGTGACAGACTCCTCCTTGGTGATATTAAATTGCTATGCTCTCTGGAGGTGACTCGGTCTGTGAAAATCGGAAGCAGATGTGAGCCAGGAAAATTGTGCTCGCGGATAGGTATAGATGTGAAGGTTGAAGATGTTGAGGGATTGCGCCATGCGATGATGCGAGAACCAGTTCTTAAAAGAAAAGGTGAGCGAGCATGCAACACTTATGCTGGATGAAGATCTTTTATTATGTCGATTGATGTTGAAGTACTTATGGGTGCGTTATTGGCGCTTGTTGGGAGTGGAGGGGTTTGATGAGAGTTGGTGTGTGCGCTGCTTGCTTTTTTCTGACTGACCGTTTTAGGGATTGGTACCGACAGGAGCGAAGATGAATCAAGTGATGGGGGCAAAGTTTAAAAGGAATGGACCCGGCCTAGGTGCAGCACCCTATATGTGCCTATGATGAGACGATATATAACTCCGTAGACGACAAGAGGGTGGGAAAAGTACCAGATGGGAGGGTTGGAGAAGCGTGGGTGGCTTAAATGCTTCTTATACGTTATTCCACTGCCACTAGTTTCGATCGGTAGTCAAAACAGCAAGGCTTTGAATAATCGCTTCGGTTTCTTTGTTAGAGAACGAACAGGGCAGTGTTCGCCGGTCGCTGAGGCCAAAATTAAGGTACTAAAAAGTGGGTGGGAGGGTATGGTACTGTAACTGTACAGTACAGTTACAAAGTACAAGAGATCTCGGAACTGCTTATTTATGAGATAAGCAATAAACAAGGTGCGGAATATATGTAACAGTGAGACGAGAGGTCGATCATTGATTCATTAAATGATTTCAGAAGAATTCAAGAATCAAAGATATCATCAATTCAACCGGATAGTCGAGCGGGTGCCGCGGCGGCGTAGCACGGGTTTATTATGCTTTCTCGTGGATCCAGGTCTTACACCTTACTCATTACTACTCTAGCAGCTACAGTTCACCCCAACATTCATCAACCCAGTAGTGAGGCTTTTGGTCTCGGTAACAACATGGGCTGGTTCGCACTTACCTTACTGCGCGAATTCGCGAATTTCCTCCTGCAGAAATTGGTAGTGGTGGTGGTGGTGCAGTTGTGCAGATGATCGTGCCTAGGAAGGCAGGCGTCCCTAGTGCATGAAGGGAATGCTTTTCAAGCCCTTGGATCGAGAGAATCGCCTGGAGCTGCTTTCAGACTCGTCTAGCTGCTCATTCTGCATCTCCTACACCAGCATACGCAGGTTACAACTCCTTGAACGGCCCTTGGCCCGGTCAGCGCTGCAAAACCGAAAAGTTCTTTTTCATCCAATTCCGGCCACTCTTGGGTGCGCGTTTAGGGTTACATACAAAACGATACGAACGGCGGACGAAGTTCTCTCTTGGCTACCTCGTTATACTCGAAACCTGCCAATCTCTACGTCCGGGCCTCCCGATGACGACAGTCAGCTATCGTACCGAACAGATACGTACCTGCTGGGCGGCTTTCAGCCTTGTTACGAAGGGGTCCTCTCCTTTAGTTCACGCCTTTCTCTCTTGTTTCAGATCCTTTTCCTTCTCACCGCGAGAATGACAACAATGCCAGGGCGGAGGAGAGTCATCGCTCAAGACTTTCAAGTTCTACTCGTGATACCTCAAGATTCTCCCTCAGTACAAAACATGTCATCCAAGGTTGGACGCGATGCAAGGTGCTGAACGCAAAAGCTATATTACATACCCCAACAGAACAGATACTCCGTTGAAGGCGTATGCATCTATGTCGGCGTACGACGGCTGAAAAATCTGGGCCACTCATGCCGGTGTGCGGCATATTCAGTCTTTAGACTTCATCCTCCAATTGCCTACACCTTTCATTTCAATACTCTGTCACTCTACGTTGACTGCAATATGACCCTTCCGTCTCGAGATTGCTAATATCAGTCTCCTTTAGTTTTCTCAATTGACCCAAGACTAATTGATAAAGGGCGCTTCATTCTCCAAGAATGGCCAAGTCTGTATCGAAATGCTTATTTCCATCTCCCTGGGCCGTCACCGTTTTCTACCGCGATATCCGATAAGAACGCCACTGATGAGATAGAGTGTGGGGGTGGAGAGTCTTACTGTTTTCTCATTCGTCAAGTAGTTTGATGCCCTCAGCTGTTAGAATCCTTTGCGAACTGCTTGTCTTTATCCTGTTGGAAGATGACTGCAAGCCAGCAAGCAAGCCAGCAAGCGACGGTTGTCGTCAAAATAGGGGGCTCTTAGTAAGTATACATATTACTGACGTTACTAATAATGATTCGAACAGATTACGATGAGATTGAAATTGAAACGTTACAACGATTGACCCACACCCTCATCATGTTCCACCCCGCTTACTTGGCTCATTACCGACTGATGCCAGATGCCAAATGGAGAAGGACCAGATTTGGAGTATGGCAACGTTAACATTCTCATGTTAGTAACGTGTAAATAACTCCCGTCATCCCTTCATAAAGAGCAGAATCAAATTTCGTGTAACAATCTGACAGACTTTTTCACACAATTCCCAAGAGCCTGAAAAGGAACCCAAAAACTAATCACATCCAACCCCCACGATAGGCTGCAAAGAGATTCAAACCCCGCAACAGGTTCTTGGTTCATCTCCGCCAGGAATGCTAAGAGCTGCGCGCACTAATTTGTACTATTCTTGGCCCCTACACAACTATTTCCTCCGATTCTGGGGCCGTCCTTGGAAAACTTGGAAAATACTTGGCCGTAGTACAGAATACTACATTCCGTGAGTCCGAATCTGTTTAAGATATTGTACAGCAATGTATTATGGTTTTCGTTGATGCGCTCTGTCATACTCAGGAAACCGAATGTGCAAAAATGAACTTCTCGTACAGGAAATATCACGGTGCCAGTTTGGTGTGCCTACAAAGCTGCATTGAAACAAGGGTTCCCCGCGGGCTTACTCCTCTTAGCATGAGACCTTTTCGATTTTCGGATCCAATCTCACCGCAACATCACGTAGGATACCCAATCCCTCAGTCACCAATTAAGCCAAACATTGATCCTCACTAACTTTGAATTTCTCATGTAAAGTTCCCACAGATTGCTTGATGACCACCTGCATTATGTTCAAGCTTTGTCCTTCCAACAGGTTTGCCAGCGCGCGGGTACAGGTACTGTACAATACGAGCCTTGCAACCTCCAGTAAGGAACTCTGGAAGTCAGGACAAGTCTGGGGAAGCAGTGAAGGCACAGTCCGTGCATCGACGCCTCCTTGGCCTGGGGTTGAAGCTTTGATGTTAAGCACTTTGAGGCAGATCAGATTTCGCAATGCCCATCCCAATCCCGCAAGGGTTTTGAGGGTTGCTCCCTCCCGTCAAAAGCAAACATCTAGAGGTTATTGTTCGCCGCCACAGACTGGCCTGGCCTGGCAGAATTTTCTTTCCCACCAGTAAGGCGACATCGGATGCCATGCGGCTTGAAAAATGTTTCAATTGTTCTTCTCCAACCTCTACCGTACTTTGTCACTCAGCACACGACACTGGCTCGCGTGGTCTCATACTTCTTTCGAAGCGAAATATGTGGAGTCCTGTGCTGCATCCGTACGTTGTTTCATACGCTGATATTACAGGGGCCTGAAAGTGGAGAAATTCGACGTGGACGTACAGTACCACAGACAATTTGGAGACGCATCCTGAACAAAGAAATAGAGTCTCAGCACAGCGGCGTATATTGTATAGTACAGATGCAAGTTCTGTTGCTGTTAGGCTCAATTGATGGCAGATCTTCAAAGAGTGATATGAACACTACAAAATTGAGCTTTATGGATAGAATCCGGGAACAATCACTTCGACCCAGAGTACCAACAAGGGAGCAGTTTCCACCATTGAGATGTACAGAAATCTGCTGAAGAACTTTCCCGTGGCTGCCTCTATTACCGCAGAAGTACTCCGTACAGAGCCTTCTGAATCTGAAGTGTATACTTTCTTTTGCATACCGTACTCCCATAGTCAAGAAAATAGCTGCAAGTGTGCAACTCTATTCCGTACCAGGACCGGAGGATGGTTGAAAGTGGATCTTGTACACGTCCAGTTTCAAACGATAATTGGGATGTGCTCCTGGTTCATAGAACTAAGGTAGGCCTTACTTTTACAGAGCATGAATGCCGGAATTACACAAAGGTTTAACTCTCATCTCGGTCCTTCCAGTTATATCCGCTAGAACTAGTTCTAGAAGATGGTGGGATCAAAGCGAGAAAAAAAAAAAAAATTTGCCTCTACTATGAAGTAGAACTTCTATCGTCGTATTACTCAAAATTCTTACTACCACCTCCACGCTCTTTTACAAACCCACGTTGGGTAAGTGCGCGTCTGCAGCAAAGGGTACCCAGATTGCTGGGACCGCTGACAAACTGCATCTTCAGGTCATAATACATGTTTACCTTCATCCCGATATTTACCGATAACGTTCAAGTGTGTCTCAAATCATTCTCTATTTCAAACCAGCTTTTGGTGTTACGGGGAATAAGACGAAGAAAAAAGCACAGCTAAGGAAACAATATTGACTTTCTGATACGATGCGACGACCGGATGCGACTGCCTAATTTAAGGGTTATAGGGACGAGCTAATTGCCGTTCAAGTAGATCTACTGCTGAGTTCTGCTAAGAAGTCTTGACGCATATAGGATATAGCAACAATCAAGCTGCAGAAAACGATCAGCTCGGGACATCGCGCCGACAAGAGGAAGCCCTTGAGGCCCAACTCTAATTCCTATAAGAGTTTCTTTTGCAACACGTGCATACATTTACCCCAGCTCCAGTCGTTCCGTTCCAACCCGAAGGCCCGAATCCGTGAAGCTGGCTGAATCCTACAACGCCATCCGCAAGCTTATCATCGACGGGAACATCTTTATCCCCCCTCATAACACCATTATTATTTCTCTAAGGCCGTCACTTTCCGTCCATCAAACACCAACGTATCTCAGAGGTCCTCCTACTCTTACGCTAGATCGTCACTTGGATGTCGCGATAGCATGTTAATGGATAAATGCGCTTTTGCCGCTGATGGACCTATCTTTCTGTACAACTATCGTGGACTTCCTTTATAGGAAGAATCTCATTTTAGCAAGTCGATGTCGTTATCAAGTTCTCGTCCGGCTGTACTTTCTTACTCGAGAGCACAGATAACGCACCTTCGCAACCTTGACATCGCTACACGCGGGTTATTGTTCACCATCCGCTCGTCTCTGTACCTGCATGTCTTACATTTAAACACCTCAAACTAATATTGTAGCCTCTTTCTACTATCTTACTACTAAGCTTACATTTCAAAAAGTAGCGCACTTCGGCCGTGCGATATCAGGGTTCTCATCACCATGACAACAGAATCTTGAATCAACACGTCCATATAAGATTTTCAGGCCCTCGCAATTCATGAGATCCACACGTCGATCACTCATATGAAGGAATCCCATCAAGACCCTGAAATGCGCGCGCACCCCAGACGGGACGCCTCGAAGACTTTGATCCTCACAACCGCGCCGTTTCGTCCGAACTGGTGTTCGGCGGAATTTCTTGGCATAGATCGTTGAGATTGAAGGAATATAGGAGCATTGCATGATCCCGCGGGATCTGAGTGTGAAGCCAATATCTTGGTGTCTGTAGGTTTACTGCGGTCGGGGAAGCGGGTATAGGTTGCGTGCATATAGGTAGGTAGGTTTTTTGAGCTTATCTGGAGTCATAGCGTAGATGTGGTTTAGAGATAACTGTAATATCATTTCATTGCAGTATCGAGTATTGTTTGTTTATTATACAGTCACACTTATGGCAGAGAGTATCCCCTGCTTTGTGGAAGTGGATCACGACTCACCGCCCCAGAATTCTTCCTTACTAGCAGTTTTTTTTCTCGTCTTCTAGGTAATGATGCACATGCTCGAGAGAAAGGTAGTCAATTAGAGCCTTTTCAATTATCGTATATCTCAATCTATAGAGCTATAAGAATTTCTCTCCTACCTCATAAACCGCAAACACGATTTCTGGACGCATAATATCTCCAGTAATTACACTTCCATCTAGATTCTTAGATTCTTCCTCTTCCGACCCCACTTCCTTAGGCCCTCACATATGTTCCCTTTATTAAGCGCTCAGAGTAGAGGAATTCCCTAGAAACGGACTCTCAAGACTCTTTCCAGGATATCATGATTCTCAGCTCTAACCCTGAGAATCTACGCTTGAGATATGACTATATCTTTCCAACTCTTTGTGGGATATGGGTAGCATATTCCTCATTTCTACTGCTAAGGTCTAAAATCTGATCGAAATCACGTCGAAATCACACCACAGCCACCCTGTTCCCTACTCCCGGAATGGGTAGAATAAGAGATGTGACCGAACGCATTACTTTCCTAGCCAAACGGCAGCGGAGCGGAGACAGACCGATAGCGAAACTAACCAGGTGTGCGGGCAGATATTATAGCATAAGCATGTAATCATTTCTCCCCATCCGGTGAGTACGGTACAGTATCTACTCTTCTGTCCAAGACTACCCTAGTCGAGTCGTTATACTATAAGTGACATACCTGGCGTTCCACATTCTCCTTTGCTTTGTTATCACGTCGTCATACAGATCACTTATCTTGGATGTGCGAGTCTGGGTATGTCTTCATGTTGATTGTTCGTTGTATGTCCCTCTTCCGTCACGGCACAAAATGTTATCTTACCTGTGCTCCCCTGACTTTATTTCCGTTGTGACGAAGCTATTCACGTGTCTTGCGTACGTGCCGGTGTGTGGACCGTACTGTACAGTACTATACCCAGTCTCATCAGACGTACTGTCTACACTCGATGAGGATGGGGATAGCAGTCACCTTCCCCCGACGCCCGGTGGTGGTGGCCCGAAGGCTGTACTGTACCATTCCCTGTTCTATACCAGGTAGAGGGATGAAATTGTAGGGGCGAGAGTTTTTTTTTTTGGTTACTTTTGTAGAGTACCGTAAGCACGACCTTATAGCAAGATCCATTTCCCTGGGAGGACCATTCTTTTCAATACCTATTTCGTACGGGACTAATGCTCCAATCCGCCCGAACAGAGGACTCCTTCCACAGTACGGTACAGTACACCCCCGTTTACGCTCGGATACGGCAGGGTGTTATACTTGTACTTTTACTTCACGCGTGGTCTGGTACCACAATCACATCATGCATATCGGACTCTGGCCCGGGTCTGGGGGTTTGATATACGGATGATAAATTGTATTATGCGAATTCCCCCTTGCCTTCCCAGCATGTATAGTACCACAGATGAAAATCTTGTAGACTGTGGGAAGTGTCTCGCTCCAGGACACCAATTTCCACTTACTTCACCACTCTCTACCGTTGTGGACTTGACTCCTCATCTTCATCCCCTACTACCCTATCAACACCCATCGCTTACACACCTCATACCTTCAAACCTCGTTTCCCGCTCTTCCCAGCCCATCCCAATTGCATTTCCATGTTGTAAATTTTCAATCCACACATTCTAGTTTCAGTATCTACCTTTATCCGCTTTTCTTTTGCGCTTTTTCCCTTTTGGGGTTGGGAGTTATGGTCCCTACAGATACTTATATATATGGGCCTATTCTATACCTTTGAAATGGAAACTCGAGGAAACGTGACTGGGCGTCACATAACCCAACATCACAGGCACCTTCCCCACTGTCTGGTTTGGAGGGAAGAGAGAGGGAGAGGGCGTTGTATATATAGCCCAATATAGTCCAGCACAGTACAGTCTAGCATAGCACCCATTATGGGCAGTCTCAGCAAACGTAAGGTGCGGTAAAGCATATCGGCTGATTAGAGTTGTAAAACCCCGGGGATGGGTGAATTGAATTGAGTTTGAACCGAATCGAATCGCACACGATCAAGTCCTTTACTGACTCTAGTCGACTAAAGCTAAGGGAACGGATTTGGGTGTGACTGGTTCGGGGCGCCACGTTCACTATCTGTCTACTTTTGTCTATCCACTCCTACTTTGCAAAAGGGGGTCGGGGTGGAAGCGATTCACAGATAAGTCAATACACCAACGAGACACAACGAGAGCTCTAAGCATTGTATATACCACAGCTCAAAAATTAGTATTAATCTCATCATGCCCTCATTAGCGGCGCCATATGTAAAATCTACTACCACCAGGCCTGTGGCGGCCAACCACCCTCGACTCTACCGCACCGTTCCCTCCCAATCGTTCCTCCCTGATGCAGTTGCTGAAATAATAGAAACACTGACGAATAATACTATGCTCCTTCGTGGCCCACTATACTCTACTACGATAGCAAAAAAATGATAACAATAATGATAATGATGATGATGATGGATGAAAAAGGAGTAAGATGAAATCAGTCTAGCCGTTCCAAAACACGTACATATATCCTCAATGCTAAGGACGCGCTAAAAGACACAACAACAATGCAAGAAGAACTGAACAAATCTCGCCAAGACGCAATGAAAGGTGTAGTGGGCCGAGGATATCGGAGACAACAAGGGAATAGATATACTTGAAGAAAAGCAAAGAGAGAAGAGATGTGGATGAAATATATACCAAGAAAGAAAAACTCCCAAAAGGAAACCAAGTTCTTGCTTCAGGGGGCTGGCTCAAAACCACTTTCACGCAGGTGCAACAACCGCGCTTCCCGAACTGCTGCTCTCAAACTGTCTACTCTTCCTATTCGCCTTCTTCCTCTGCTTCTCTTTCTCCTTCTCCTCCTTCTCTTTCTCCCTCTCCTTTTCCTTCTCCGTTGCACTTTGGGTCGCGAAATCCTTCCACTTGCGCCAACCGTCGAAATCGATGAGGGCTTGCATGCAGCCCCACTCTTTTACTTTCCGCTCGAGCCAGACGAAAGAGACGGGCTAAAAAAAAAAACCACTTAGCTAACATTCTCTTTGAGAAACCCGGGAGGGATTATTAAGCGGTTAGGGAGAGGAGGGAAACGCACCTTTGTCAAGAAATCATTACACCCAGCCGCCAGCGCCTCGTGTCGATCACTCTGCAGCGAACTCGCCGTCAGCGCCACAATGATGACCGGGCTCTTGAACAGGAGCTCATCACCGAGCTTATCCTCCCCCTTCAGCTCTCCATTGACTTCAGGGGTCGAGCTACTCGCATGACTAAATACACCGATGCTGTTAACCTTTTCGAGTCGCCTTATCTCCTTCGTCGCTTCTAGACCGGACATAATGGGTAGCTGGATGTCCATAAGTACCAGATGAAAACCACCAGTACGCCACTTCGTCACGGCTTCCCGCCCATTAACGGCAGTTTGCCATCGAACGTTCAGCCGTCTCATAAACTGTTCCAGCAGCTTAAGATTGATGTTGTTGTCTTCAACGATGAGAACATTGATAGGAGGGACGGTGTCTGCGAGAAGGGCGGAGGGGAGAGTCAGATGTTCACCTTCAGCATTCGTGTTTTGCTTCCGGCTTCGTTTCTTTGTGGGATTTGGGGAGGAGACTCGTGGCGTGGAGGGTGCGGATGATTGTTTCTGAACTGTGGTGGGCACTTCTGGGATCGGCGGTGTAGGGAGCGGTGGGGCTTGAGCAGCTCCTAAGTGAGGGTGGTCCGACGCGGCGGAGTCTTGTCGTGGTCGGCTAGGACGTGCTGGGAGATGGGTTGAACTCGCTGCGGCGGAGGGTCCTTGGATGATGTTCGTCGGCGAAGATGTATGTTGTCTAGGATATTTTGGACGATGTTGATGTAGTCGACGGGTGCCACCTGGAGAGGGTAGTGCAGGGACGTGTCCCGTAGTTAAGACCGCCATTGCACGTTCGTGTGCATGGGACGCTCTACTCTCATGGGAAGCAGATGTGAGTGCAGCGGGAGAAGCTGCACCGCCATTCATAGGCGGAAAATAATCAGTACCACTCTCCATCGGCCTGTCATCTTGGATGTAATAACCCACATGGTGCTGATGGATAGCCCTGGGTGATGGTTTTGGAGTCCGTCTCTGCGGCACGTCAATGATCAATGCCTCGTCCACCATCTGTCCGCCCGGGTAATAAGCATCTAGTGTCCTGCATATGTCTTCTTCGGGTCCTAAAGGTCTCCCTACAGTTCCCTGTGCTTGTTCCCTTGCTACGATGCGAATGGTAACATCTGGGGAGTCGAAGCTCCGTCCTAATGAGTTGGCATATTTTCTCAGGATCAAATCCCGCACGTCATCTACCAAATCGTCCTCCTTGACCATCACCAGCGTCGGGGAACCCCCTGTTCTTTTAACCCATATCTTTCTGTGCAGCATATTGGCGCTTAAAGTAGGAGGACCGCCGCTGAAGTAGTCCTGACTGTCGCCCGTCGCAGGTCTCTTGGCGTCACTAGCAAGCAGTGTTTTGATAAATCGTTGATTCGAGTCTGCCACTAAGGACTGCCTCCGAAAGTTATTCGGGCGGCCTCGTGGAGATAATGGAGCAGAAGGAAGAGGTCCAGCCTGGTCGCTATCTGGAGATGGTGCAGTTAACAGCTCCTTTAGTTGGGGTTTCTCGAAGGCTTCGGGAGTAGGCTCTTCCAGAGTCACGGCGGGAGAGATGTTTCGCTTATCCGGAGATGGCAGCGAGTGTAAGCTGCTGTCGATAGTCTGAGGTTCTCTCGAGTTCAGACTTTCTGTCCTACGGCTCGCGATCCTCTTTGATGGACAAGGTTGACCAGACTCATCTTCTCCTTCCGGTGAAAGACCGGGAGAATCAACTTCCTCCTGTATCGATTCGTTTCCAGCGTGTTGTGGGCGCAAGGAGGGGGTGGTATCTCTCAGTTCGGTCAGGGAGGTTGAATGTTTGGAATGGCGGCTCGGGGCGGTTCCCGTAAAAGAAACGTTAGAATTGGCGGACGTGGTGGAACTCCTCCGAAGCAACTTTGCTCTCACGCTGCTCAGTTTTGTCTTCAGATCACCCATACCGCCTCTTCTATCCTTTGCACCTTCGTCTTCAACTCGAATACCCCCGTGCAGACAAAGCTGCGTCCGAGGGGAATCGAAAATGATAGCCAGGACGGAAAACTGGGCCCAGCTGTAAGTAGCTCAATTGGAGAAAACTGGGGCTGGGGTTCGCTTCGGGTTGCAGATAACGGTATGCGCGTCGGTTTAAACGTTTGGATCCGCTTGTAAAGGACAAAAGACCAAGAATTAACAACAGTAAAACAGATGCAAAGGAGTGTCGAAGAGTGAGAAGAATTAGAAAGGATGTATGAGGACTAGAATTGAAAGATGAGGGAGAAGGGAAGAAGAAAGAAGATGATGGGTTGATAAAGCGGAAAGTTCATCAAGGTGAGGGTGAGAGTTGGTGTGGCTTGTTCAAAAGTCCTGGCAAACCCCCCGGCTCTGCCCAAATTCTTCGCCACAAAGGCCTTAAAAAACGCGTCCGCGCCTCGGGTATCGCTTACAGCAGAAACACTTTCCAATTTGATAATACGCGTCTTATTAACTATTTAATTCTCTTCTTACAATCGTCTTCCAAATCTTTAATCTCATATATCTCTCAAGTTCTATCATACAGCCCAGAGCTGAACATCCAGATCATCGCCCCCTAGCTGCCCAAACGCGCACATCATAGACAACAGCTCACCCAAACCTCACCTCATCCCTATCAAGAAAACGGAAACAGCACTAACTTTGCAGCGATCATCTATCATCTGCCAGTTGTCAACGCGCATCATGTCAGTATATTTCGCCTCATCATACGAGATGTGCAAAAAGTAAACTTGTCTTACGAAATACATGCAGTTGAGCTGTAAGGGTTGACGGTGGGGAGCATGCTGATCGCGGACGTTGTGCCGATATCAAGCATCTGAAAAAACACTTCTGTACTTAGAGCGGAACTATACGGTAAATCATGAGAAGATCATCGAGTTGAAAGTTAGGAAGACGTGTCTTAAAGAAGCAACATGATATGTTAATTGAGAAATAGTTATATGAAGTCATGTACTGGTATCACTATACGACAAGTCTATCAGATATGCTACAAAGGAAATTCACACCACGTACAGAGAGACCCATCCGAGGGTTAAAAATAATGATAGGGGAGGTTCTCAATATCACGCAATATCGCCATCCGCAGCTTCCTGATTGTAGAGCAAGACGGTACTGTTGTTCCCCCGGCCCTCTCCGTACAAAGCATGTTGGTCTGAAAAGCACTGATATGCTTCAGCTACGGTACGACCATGAGCAGTTGTACTGTATATACTATCGAGAAAGTTTTATTAGGTTTGTACGGCACAATACGTATCGTACTTGCTTCTCAGTAGTCGTCATTGTGGAACCTTGTGTACAGACCCAAGATACTATATCTATCCATCAAGTAACAAGAGTCCTCTGTGGAACTCCCTTATGCAACTCAGCATCTAAGACGTCCATAACCGTGAATAAAGATGAACAAACCCCCGGTTTACGGATACTTCTCATCACCTCCCGATCCATCCCTCCGTCTCATCGATAAACCGAGACCTCTCAGAAATTTCGTGCATCCTACGCTGCTGGATATCTTTTTTTATTTGCGCCTCGTCATGGAAGCCATACTTCCGCAATATATCCACGATATTCATGTTTCCTGCGCATACTGCCACCGTCGTAATCTTCCCCATTATTTCCCGCGTTTTTACTCTGTCGTCCACAAATTCCTCTATTAAAAGCTCAACCACGCTCTCGAGCCCCACTTACGCCGCAGCCATGACAGCGTCCCATTTTGTCTCTCGCTTATCATTCAGAATACCCCGTGTCAGCATCCAGCTTAGCACGTGTGTACGTCCCGCTATTGTAGCCGCATGAAATGCTTCCTGGGCTCTAGGAACGGTTCGAAGGCCAGGGTTAGTTTTCAGAACCGCATCGAGCAACACTTCCAGGACTGGAGTGTGGTCATTTTTAGCTGCTAGCTCAAGGGCTTCTCGGAGAGGGAAGAACTCATCCCTTTCGAGTTCAACGCCGAGAGAGAGCAAATACTGGACTGTACTAACGCGCCCTGCTTCACACGCGCGGCCAAGAAGGGTAAGGTGCACAAAACGGTATAGATAATTTAGCGGAGCGTTGATGTCGATGGTCTTCCAAGCGTAGGGATCATCCCGAGTCTTCATCAGCCCAAGTGGTTGGCGTTGAGAAGTAAACCGAGAACGGCGGGAGGTAGGCGAGGAGGAGTTCAAGTTTACCTGTCTCAATCGCGGTAACGATAGGTTTGACACGTCCAGCATCCTTCATTGGTCCCATTTGGCGTTGTTTGGACGAGACGAACAAGTTCGGTAGATCCGTACCATGGTGTTATAAAGAAGAATTCCTTCAGCTGCAAAGGGGTTAATGAGAACTCAAATGAGAAAAGATAGTCCAAGATCTCTGCACGGCCATACTCAGTAGCAAGCTCATACAATTCGGATATTGATACATGGATATTAGATCCGTGCGACATCATGAACTTGAAGGCCTTGTCTTGTCCACCTATTATAGCAGCATGGAGGGGCTGGGGGAAAGAACTCGCTACCGGGTATGAATGACTGTGACCAAGAAGGGCAAACATAGAAGATATCGAGCCCATAAAAGAACCAACTGAGAGCACATGATGGAACGTCCTTGGATGAACTTCCTCTTCTTTCAGATGAAAATGCGCACCTTGTCCCGCCGGCTTCTTTAGCTCCTCGAATGTTCTTGACCCAGGGGTATGAGCCACGAGCTCACACACTGGTAACAGAAATGCTTGCAATGGTAGCTCGAACCTGGAATGCAGATAGTTGAGAAGTTTGACCGGATCACGGACGGCGTAGATGAGACCATTACACTTTTCAGGTTGTCGTACCCAAGACTGAATTAGCCTTGCGGCGTAGGTGGACCTCATATATATGGCACGCGGGTACTTGGACGTCATCAAGATGTCATACTTGTATATGGGGAATATCGCGTTGAGAAATTCTCGATCGAAAGTTCCTGTCTCATTAGCGTTCACGCAACAAACTCAACCGAACAGGACTTATCGCAAACGCTCCTCAACCTTGCTGCATTATAAATGCCCACTTCTGTGACAACAAGGTCCGTAATATCCTGGAAAAGCTCCAGAGGTAAGTCGAATAGATGCATGGTGTTTGTGGCTATGTTTCCCTCCTGACGTATATTGCTGCGAAGATGTTGAGACATTTGCAGAGATGGATGTTTGGTGCCCCTGAACAGCTATTGGCTCTGCCGAGCTTTTGACAGAAGTGTGCAAATAGTGTCCCAGGTCAAAATTCAATGTTAATAACTACGAGTTGCGATATAAGGTCAAGATAGTTTGTGAAAAAACGGTTGCTACATATATGAATGAACAAAAGTGCTATCTGAATCTTGACTTCAAAAGAGTAGTGCGATATTCTCTGATCTGCCTCTACTCGCGCGTGATATTGCATCATGGTGGGCTCCTCTAAACTGACTCAATTTGCCTTGAGCCGATATCAGGCTTCTTCTCGGACACGCTCGCAAGCCTGCTATCGGGATCAAATTCACCCTCAGATATCCCCACGTGAGACTCACGGTAAGCATCTAACTCTTTTGCCCTGAACATGTTAAGGTAGATCGGAAAGCTCCACGCGACGAGGAAGAAAGCCAAAGGAACGACCATGGCTTTTCTGGTGCCTATCCTATCAGCGACATTACCCAAAATAGCTGGCACGACGGCACCACCACACACTGAGGCAACGAGGAAAGAAGCGCCCCGTTTAGTATGACGACCAAGCCCACGAAGAGAGAGTGCAAAGATGGTGGGGAAGATATAACTCTCGAAGAAGAGCACGATCATGAGCATGGAGAGCCCGCCCCAGTTAGGCCTGATGCTGGCGCCAGTATCAACCGCTATAGCCGCGATGATGAATATCATGATCATGGTCTGGTATGCAAGAAGAATCCAGTGTGGTTTCGTAATGTACATGAGACCAGCGGCAGAAAAACGACCAATGGCGAAAAGTCCCTGAGCGATTGCATAGTAATTGCTACCTTCATGGTGTGATTCGAGAACCGGCTTATCAGGACGAGCTTGAGCATAATAGTTAATAAAGTAGCTAGCGATGCCTACTTGCCCACCGACATACGAGAATTGAGCAAGCGTTCCGAAGAAAAGCGTGGTCTGTTTTCTAAAGGGCTGGAAGGGGGAGTTAGTCAAAATAAGGAGAAATTGCACGAGTACACAGGAGAATGGTGAGACTCACTTTATCAACATATCCAGTGGTAGCAGTAGTCATCTCGGCTTGATCAGCCATATCGGCATCGGTAATTTCAGGAATAGGCGCAAAATAGAACACAATTGCTAGGAGACCGACGAACACAGCAATACCGAGATAGACGTATTGAACCGCATCTAAGGACTTGCCATCGGCACCGACGTTCTTAAAGATGACATAACTGGCTAAGACAGGAGCGACAACTGAGCCAACAGCCTGGAATGACTGAGATAGCTCAAGACGGAATTCTGACCACTTTGGAGGACCGCACACCGCGATGTATGGGTTGGCGGATGTTTCGAGTGTAGAGAGGCCACTGCCAACGACGAACATGCTACCGCAAAATCCACCAAAGGAGCATTCACTGCGGAGAGCCAAAACATCAAGGCTCCGACGCAGTAAATGCCAAGACCGAGCATGAACGTAAATCGATATCCGAATTTACGCACAAACCAGCCAGAGTATGTAAGAGGGCCAATGAAACAAGCGCTAGATATGGTCAGTTACGGCTAGAAAAAGGGGATTTCTGAAGCTCACCCAAAGTACGAAGCTTGAAGACCGGAGGACATGCCCTGGCTGATATCCAATGCAACCTTGAAGCGGGAATTGAGAACATCCAGTAGCCCGTATGCAAAGCCCCAAAGGAAGAAGAGCAAGGTAATGAGAGTTACGGGGATGATAGATTGGCGAGTGGTAAGTTGAGAAGCACCTGTGACTACTTTGTCACTGATGCTCTTGCGGCGTCCATCAATAGCAACGGCTTCCGCCGCCGATGGTCGTCGGTCTTGCTGAGCGTGGATCTCCTCTAACATAGGTTCTTCCTTTCTAAAAAGGTTGAGACCCATCGTTGATAGCTGAATATGAGCGGAAAGTGGAGTATCAGATGGAGAAAACAAATCGATGTGAGAGTTTTATGGTAGAAATGTGCTGGAGATTAGAACTGATGATGCTGAATTCGAAAGAGATATCTGAGAGATTTATACTTCAGAGCGACCTACCGCAGACCCTTCCTGATAAGATCTACTCCTAAGTTCTATCTCCAGACCTACGACTTTTCACTACAGCTGAATACCTCACAGAGATCTCGAGGTATGCTCGAGATAGTCCAGTTATCGGACCGTGGTTTGCCCGATCAACCCAGTAGAAGCATCTTGACCCGGTTCAGCCATCTGCTTACCTTGACGATTGGATCCCTATTACATGCATATGTAGTGGTGTAGGGCGGGGATGAGTTACGCTGGTATGCCAACGTTACGGATGCGGTGGGGAATAGCACGACAGGGCCTTTCGCATGATGGCTTGAGACCAGGCCATGTTGCCCAGCAAGGATTGCCTCAACACATTGCTGTCGTATGCCTTTTGATGCCGGATCTGGAGAGAATATACTCCTCGGCGTTATAGTAGGGCAAGTCATCACGAAAGCGCACAAGCTGTTAGTGTTGATGGTTGAATTGTGACTAGAAGGTTGCAGAAAATTTGTTTCGCGCTGGCATGATGAGATTGACAGGACGAGAGTATGAGGCCTGTGCACATCTGAACCTAATCCATCTCAAGCTAGTCAAGATCAGGTGGTCGATCTGAATGGACGATCAATGCTTGAAGGGCTTTCAGTACCAAGCCACTGGTTCACCACTCTCTCAACGTCATATGTGCACGCTGTAAGTCCATCCATCCCATCAACTAGAAAAGTTGTCGCGTGAATTCGAATAGTCAGGGGTCGCCATAAGGACGTCGATAGATTCCATTGCTTTGATAACTACTCCTGATCAAAAGCCATGGTTTGGGGAGTAGAATATCTCTATCCTACCAGTCCCTCAGCTCCTCATACGCCACTGTAGGATATGTTCACGGCCTTCATCGGCATGATGCCTTTGGGTAACACCTCCAAAATGCGGCTTGACCGAACGGTTCTTATCCTCATTCGACAAGGACTTCTGCACATGGTCTAACTTCTCCTGGGGCAAGACAGCCACAGTTAATTCTAGTAACCATTATTCTTCGGTAATTTCATTCTTGATATCTACCGCTTCAGCTTAGTTAAACCTAGATATAGAAGAGATAGGGCGAGACCATGGTCTACGGAGAAATACTAACTGAAGTTCCTACATTAGTGTCTCCTACATCCTCTTATGGCCGAAGCTTTACCGTCCGTTAGAATCTGCTTTCAGTTGGAACTGCCTCTGCAGTAAATCCCCGCATTCTCTTGTGCTAGAACTATCGCAAACGGCATTATTTCGGCAACTGAGATCGAAACCCCGTAAGAACACATTCACCTGAGAGGTTGCAGATCTGTTCATGCTGCTGTAAGAGGTAAAGTCTGCTTTGACTCTCCAATGAGAGCACTGAATAGAAAATCTTCTAGAACCACGCTAGAAGCTTTTGTTGAGCCGCACTGACCACCATATCAGAGGCGCTAGCCGAAGATATCCCCCCTTGCCCCCTTAACTCCTTGCTATTCTTGCCGACTGCATGCAGGAGGGCTGCATAGTCTGGCCTGCATTGTGTTGGGCAAGCGATCTACGCCTCATATCTTTATGATATATCGCTCATTGTAATGAGTTCGGCGAGTAAAACCTTCTCAGGGAGTTGCTTTCCACTGCAACTAAAGGCAATTTCTGAATCAGACCAAGAAATTCTGTCAGAGATATTGTAGGGCTGATATGTACGTGGAGATTGACCATATGAGCTAGTGATAGCTGGTTCAGAAGAGACGGTGTGATGAAACCAACGGTAAGATGATTCGAGGTTTAGAATGAATTTGATTATGACCTCTACTTGACTCCTATCTCTTTCCGAGCAAATTGACTAATATGAAGAACATCGTCGAATTGAAGCTAGGAAAAGTAGAAATAACAATCAGGAAATCTATACGGGGTATCATTGATGGAAGAGAACAAGAATCTAGCGATTGAACAACAGCGAGTAATAAAATTGAAGGCAACTGACAAATCAGGATTCTCTACTGAAAACAGTAGCAGAAGCCAGGGGTCGAAGAAAGATGAATCGAATAGTGTTAACACAATTCAAGAAACGAAGGGGATATACCAAGCTGACAAAAACTGAAGGATAATGCTAGCAATGTCTGCATTTATCTTAGCACCCACCAAAAAACCAAAAGAAAGTAGAGATTGGAAAGAAACGCTTAATGAGAGAGATGTTCAGTCCCAAATTGAGAGGTAAACCGGCCGCTCAGCATGAATTAAAGTGTGTAGACTGAGCTTGACTCTCCGGAGCTTATTGAAAGTCCCTGTCCTCATCGAATCAGAATATTATCATGAATATGAAGAGTGCTACAGGAAAAATCTTACATTGTCTAAGTTTCTTCATGATGGGTATTGCTTTTGTGACCCATCCATCCAACAGTTGAGCTATCATGAGATTGGAACGGGCCTCCCAAACTTTCCCCATAGACCATAGTGCAACACGTTCCGCCATAGAGGGAATTGTGCTCGTGGTTACAATTCATACAGATGATAGTAAGAGCGGATTGTTCGACGCCACCACATTGACAACACTTCCAGGTGCCATCGTTTCGATGAGTTCGAGGGCCGGAATAGGATGCCATCTCTTGAAGAGCAGGATTAACTGTAGACTTGAGTCAACTCGTCGGGTATTAATGTTTCTGCCGAAAGCTTCTTCCATGCGTATATGGAGTAGAGGTATTGACAGGTGCGCTGAAAACAACTACTGATGATAGGGCAAAGTGACGTAAAGAGTGTCCACTCACCTGAAAGTAAAGGGATTCGAGGGTAATGATGAATAGTCTATTGGGTTGTTTCCTGACTAGCGCGAATTGAGATTGTAGGTAGTCTGCTGGATATTGAGGTTTGAGTGGGAAAGCTAATTGTGAGATTGATGTCGTTTTGAACTTGATATCAAACATAGTAGACGGATTTTATAGCTTCAAGAAATAGAGATCATATCTCAAGTATGGCCTCGAGGCGTCTCAACGTTGCGGAGTGGAATCCACTCTCTGTGCCCAGCAACTCTCTCATAATACTATGAGAAGTGCATCTCGCCGACGGTCAGAAGTGGGACCTTGACTCCAGAAGAAAGGAGAAGTCCGATTAGCCATGATGAAATGGATGAGCCCCTTCCACAGAATCACTGCTCTCGTCTCCTCTCACCTTCAAACGTAGCTGTAAACAGACCACATGATTTTGCCTTGCAATATTATCAGAAATCACATGTATCGCAACAGATGTACACCTAAAAAATAATAATAATAATTAAGGATTCGCCGATGCAGATCAAAAGAGAGCTGTTAGCCCTGCAATTCGGTAGGTTGTGGTGAAAGTAACTAACATGATACCATATCAGGTAGTGTCAACGAAAGCGTAATAGACGTCCTTTGACCACTCCTATCAAGGCCGATGATAGAGAATTAGGAGCGGTGAGCAGGCGTAGCTAAGTAATGTTTGAACATGTACCGGGCCGCATGACTTTAAGTGCAGATTGAGCCTCATTTTACACAACGGTGTTATACTACGAGGGGACACTACTGCGGCGTATAGGGCTGACCATCAGAGAGATTGGGGCTATAGAACCGTTTACGTCAGAGGATCGTTAATGTTTATATTCACCTCGAATATTAATTAACGATAAGGGGGCGATTCGAACTTGGAGCAGAGTAGGTTTTGGTGCTCGTGGTTGCAACGCATCGGTTCGAATGACATACTACTGCACTGTTCTTTAGAATGTACACGTAAGATGTATGAATGCTAACTGATCTCTATTTACGGACTTTATATCCGTATATTTGAATACTGGTGAAACGATTTTCCAGCGGTCTGGATGCCTGGTGTCCGGTAGAAGAATGACTATCACGATCATACCACAACCGTGATGGATACTAAAATTCAACGGTTAAGTTGATGATAATAAGCCTTCTTTTCGGAGGACGCCGACGTTAAGGACGAAGTCACAGTTGCCTTGTCGCCTAATAGATATATGAACTAATCAAGGCGCCATAAGTTCATGTCCGTTCGTTGATAGTGGTTCTTCTGTGAGGTAAGACGTGAAGAACAACAAGTGCATTTGGGCACACAGTATATGGCCGGAGAAGGCAAGACTAAGGAAAGGGCGGAATCTCATGCAAGTTTAAAGAGTTGACGTTGACGTGTCAGTAAGAAAAGGTTCTTTAGTTCTAGGAGACCGTCCCCTTCTAACTGTAAGCTTTCTGCTTTGGCCGGACTCACCGCTTGGAGGCTCTTTGCTGACAATACACGTGATGCTTATACACGCCGGAAAGGTATGTGCGATTTCTATGTCCTTTAGGTAAGTGTTCTGAGGAGGTTGTCGTGAGATACAAAGAAGGCACAGCGTTAGGTTGCCGTCGGTGGAAGCACCACGAAACTTTCGCATAGTCTATCTCCATTGGCCGCGGACTGGGACCTGTTTAGAACTAGTTAACGACTGGTGCAGTACCGTACTGTCCAATGTGACTGCGTTCTTCTTCGTGGTTAAATATTCTAATGGGTGAGCCAGTGCGAAATATGCATATCAGAGATGTCGATCAAATACACTGTACTGTACAGAATACTTCGTACTTTGATTGTACAGCGGAGGCAAGCTAGCGGAAGGTGGAGCTGTTTAGATCACAGAACGTAGCTGCCAGATTCGAACGGGGCAGCAGCTCAGTGATGTGACGAAGTGGGCGTAGTGACCCCTGATTGCTGGCTTCAACGATATTAATCTGTATCGCAGATTTAAAAACAGGTCGAAATAGAAGAGGTACCTTACACTGTAACACGTTCTTTTCACTGTAAATATTCGGACCGAAGTCAAAGTATTTGTTTTCTCGCTCGTGGGTACTATCTTGATCTTGCATGTGCTCATGACATAAGAGTTGCTCCTTAGCGAAAAGGAAAGCTTCCCTAGTGGCTTTCGCCATCCACCCATCCAACCATCGAAACCAGATTGTTGATCGTGCAGCTTGTTCGGTTCGACATCTCTTCACCTCCTCTTCTCTACTTCCCACATCTACATTTTCACAACTCGAGGCAGGCCTCAAAAAGGTAAAACCATCATCACCTGTTTCGTATGCTGCTCGCCTTTCTAAACCATTTGCAGGGATACGCGGAGACTTCAGCATCAGGTTCAAGATAAAAGGAAACCTACACTCCATCTCTTCAAAACCAAACTTAGTTTTGACTTCCTATTTGGCTCTCAAATCCTTCTTCTACGCCTAGGATGGCGGCAAAATCGAAAGCAAAGAGTAAGAAGGTGGAGGGTAATGGACACGCGAATGGGCATCTAAACAACCATTCAAATGGTCACTTGAATGGTAGCGCGAATGGGAAACCACCATCCATGAACGGAACTCTGACTTCAAAACCATCAAAACCATCTCCAGCACGGACACAGGCATTTCTTTCAAGGTTTATCAGTAATCTAGCAAGGTAAGTGAATAACACTCCTACTCAACAACTGTGCGCTTGGATTCTAACCATACCATATAGGTTAGCACTGTGGTATACTATACTAACTGCATTATTTCGATGCCCTTCCTCGATATCGGCCGTCGATGAGAACTCTCCCACACTTTGCAAACCCTACTTTACCGCTCGATCTTACGTAGCTCCATATGTAGAGCCGTACTACAATACATATCTGGCTCAGCACGTAGGAAAAGCACAACCGTATGTTGATACATTTAACCAGCGATTCTATACTCCAGCTGCTTCATTTGCAAAAAAGAACTATAATACATTTGGAGCCCCACGAGTACAGTTAGCTTCCACTTACGCCGAGTCGGAGTGGGTCGAGTCTGTTAAACCCTATCTTGTGGAATCAGAGGGCAAACTCAGAGCACGATACGATGCAGTTTTAGCCCCGCACGTCAATAAGGTCTCAGAAGCCCTTGCTCCTCATTACAATGCTGTGGCATCATCGCTCAAACAGCAGTATAATTCGAGACTGTATCCAGCGTATACCTCGAGTTTACCATATGCGCAAAAGATATACAATCAAGGACATCATGTCACCGTGAAAATCGTATTTCCCTACATCCGCTGGGCTACTTCCTCTATTCAGGCATTCTTCCTTCGTACAATTTGGCCACAAGTGCGAATCCTCTACGGCGAAAATGTGGAACCGCAATTAATGAGGATTAGCGAACGCTTGGGTCGTTATAGGGATGGTAAGAAACTGGAGGCAGTAGTTAGTTCCGTTGAAAGGTGAGCAAACGCAAGTGGTGAAACAACTATATCCACTAACACTCTATCTAGCTCGATGTCAGCGTCCACTACTGATGAGACGCCATCATCATCATCTCTGTCAACCTCTGTAGCTATTTCAGAGGCCATTCCAAATCCCGAAGCGTCTAAGAAGCCCTCCAGAAAGGATGACCCCGAAGTTCGTGCTAAGATTGAGACGGATCTCAAACAATGGCAAGAGAAGTTCGCTAAAGCGGCCGATAAAGGCGCTGATGATCTCGAAGAGCGCGTGAAGGAGATTACAGCGCGCCAAATCGATAATCAAGCCCACGGTGTCGGTGGAGCTTTGGTAACAAAGTTAGAGCAGACCGCTGATCTATCGATTGCAAAGCTCAAACATATCATGATTGATATCCTGAATGACCTACCTGAAAATGCCTCTGAAGAGGACAATGACGTAGCTTACGAGAGGGTTCTTCGAGCTGTTAGATCGGCTGGTGAGAGCATCAGAGACCAAGCTCAAGCTATCCGATCCTGGAAGGAGAATTATGACAAAGAAAATCAGAAACTTGTCCAGACCGCATCGGACTCAACATTAGATGTGATTGACAACATCCGAGACTTAGGCTTACAGGAGATTGGAATGCGTTGGGCTTGGATGGAAGGTGTCACGTACAAAGATTGGTCGAAATACCATGCTCTGAAGAAAACGTTCGATGAGTGGAGAGATGAGGTCCAAGCTGTTGCCCTGGAACATGATGGCTTGCATGCTGCTCAAGAAGAGGGTGCAAAGATCGAAGAGCAAGGCATGACTATTGCGGAATCTGCGGCCAAAGAGCTTACAAGACTAAAAGGTGTGGCACAATGGAAAATCGAAGCTAAGGACTCAACCGACGATTTCACTTCCAAGAATATTCCAGCAGCTGCGGCTAAAGCAGGCCAGAAAATCAAGGAGAAAATCAGCGAAGCAAGCTCCTCTGTCATCGGCACCTCCACGGGGTCTGTCGAGAGCGCAGCTTCTAAAGTTTCTGAATCACTTATCGGTAGCGAGCCCGGTGTTGTCGAACAAGCAACTCAAAAAGCATCACAGGCTGTTGTTGGCTCACAGGTCAGTTCAGATAGTCTATCTTCTGCTGCAAGTGAGAAAGCTAGCAGTGTAGTATCGGCAGCTAAGCACAAGAAGGACGAGCCCAGTAAGGCTGTCTTGGGAACTCCGAAGCTGGTACACGAGTCTGTGATGTCTGAGGCATCCTCTAGCATCAAAAGTGCTGCATTCGCTGTTTCAGGGGGTATTGACAATGCAGCGTCTGAAAAGCCGCCCAAGAAAGTTTGGGGAGGTGCTATGGCTCAGAGAATCGTCGAGGAAAGGAAGATTATCTACGACGATGTTATCGAAGACGATGATAGGAGCTATTCGGAGATCATTCAAAGTATGGTCGGAGAGGCGGGTGAAAAGGCTTCAGAGCTCACTCAAGTCATTGCCGACGTTCTCTCTAAGCCAACAAAAACTCAAGGGAGCGTTGAGGCTGCAACCTCGATCGCAAACGAGCAATATGAGAGAGCACTCTCTGCCGCATCAATCATTCTTTATGGTACACAGCAGGGTACTGCGGAGAGTTTGGCCAGTGCGGCCTCTGATAGATATGCTCAAGCCGTGACTGCGTAAGTTTAGACAGAAGATTCTTCCCCGAAGTCAACGTTTTTGCTTACACTCCTCTAGCGCTTCTTATGCAATTTATGGTAGTCCGACGCCAATGGCAGCATCATTGGCCGCCGAAGCTCAGTCCAGCTACGAAGCCGCTATCAGTATCGCTCAACAGCAGTACTCTATTGCCAAGTCTCGAGCCTCACAGCAAATATCGGGGACACCTAAGCCCATCCATGAACAGATGTTGTCATCAATTGAGAAGGCATATTCTGGTTCACTTGAAGCTGCTAGTCAAAGGTTGCAAGATGCTTTGCAGTATACTAATACAGTAAAGAACTACGTTGCTCCTACACAGGGTGTACTCGAGTCCATCTCCTCCGTTGCTAGTTCCAGATTAGCTGAAGGCCTTAGCCAAGCATCTGCACAGTGAGTCAAAACTCTTATACTTCTTTATATTTCCGTAGAACTAACACTATGAAAGATACACCAGTGCTAAAATCGCTGTTGGAGTGCAACCAACTCCAGCTGGCCAACGATACATGGCTGAAGCGGAAAGGCAATACTACCAAGCGATCGGTCTTGCACATGCTCGATATTCTGAGTTTGTTGAAGCCGCTTCATCAGCTGTTTACGGTACCCCAACGCCAGCTTACCAGAGCATCATCAATCAAGCTTCTAGCTCGATCATTGGCACACCCAGGCCCGCTTACAAGAGTTACATTGCCGTTGCACAGAACCAATATGCTGCTGCTATAGAAGCTGCCTCGGTGAACATGCAAGCCGTTTTAGATTCCGCCAAGTCAGTTGCCGGATCTACCAGCAAGTCTCCTGCTCAAAGCGTATTGGATGCTGCTTCTTCTCAATATGATGCCGCTGTGGCTGCTGCGGCCGCTAAGCTCTCCGCTGCTTCCGAACACGCGAGCACGGCACTATACGGAGCTCCAACAGGGTCCGTGGAGTCTATTGCGTCGGTCATTTCCGAGAAAGCTGAATCAGTAGCCTCAGTCGCAAGTGGGAGTGTCGTCGGAACGGAAACACCCTGGACCGAGTCAATCGCTTCTCAAGCCTCCCAAAACTGGGACAGTCTCATTTCAAGGGCAAGTGAACAGATCTACGGCAAACCCACACCTTGGAGTGACTCCCTGTACTCCCAAGCTGGCGCATACGGTTCTCAGGCTACGGACGCGGCAGCATCCCAATATTCCGCGGTGCAAGCTCTGATCTCCGACCTTGTCATCGGTAGAGAGCCGGATTTCACCGAGAGCGTTATGGGCCGTCTGAGCTCAGCATTTTACACTGGCGCTCCCAATATCGCCTCTTCAGCATCATCTTACGCTAGCGACGCTTACGCCTCCGCGTCCTCCGTCGTCTCAACCATCTTTACTCCTCCTCCGACACTCGAAGCCATCTATCAGTCCGCAACCGACCAACTCAACTCCGCCGTTGATGCTGCCAGCGTACAGATCTACGGTACTGAGAAAGGCACCATCGAAAAAGCCACCGAAGCAGCTGCTAGCGCATACAGTTCCGCAGCCTCCCAAGCCAGCGAAAAGATCTACGGCACTCAACCAAACTATGTTGAAACGGCACAGAATTCCATCGCGGACGCATTGTCTTCCGCGCAAAACGCAATCTCAGTCGCCTTCTATGGTACCCCGACCAGCACCATCGAAGCAGCTACTAGCGGCGCCTCGAGCGTGTATTCATCCATCTCATCTGTCGCAAGCGAGAATGCGGATGCGGCAGCAAGCGCGGTAGCGGATTCGTATAATGCTGCTGCGAGTGCAGTTAGTAACGCTATATATGGGCCTGAGCAGGGTGCTTTGGAGAGTGCAACGAGTAGGCTTTCTGCAGCGGTTGAGAGTGCCAGGGCGAGGTTGGCCGAATATGCCGGTACTGCTTCTGGCGCAGCAGCGGAAAATGTGGCCAGTTTGCGGGGCCAGGCCGAGGAGATGGCGAGTTCTATCTCTTCGGCGGCGAGTAGTGTGACGGCGAGGGTGAGGGATGAGTTGTAGATGACCAAACCGGAACATAGTGGGCGAGATACGTAGTGGTGCAGAAACTGAGGAGAGGGTGGAGCGTGAGAGGTAATGATGGGACGATGGTTTTGATGGACTCGAATTTGCGAATCGGGATATGTTATTGATTGATGACCAGTCACGCCACAGGATTATGTGTTTCGAAATATGCGCTACACCCCTCCCCCCTTTTTTTTTCACCCCTTTCTCTTTACAGACCATGTTTCGTTTCTACTTTTTTTTTTCTTGTTGTTAGGTTGGCTGGTTTTTATATATCCGACTGTATCATTATGGAGGATTTTGCGCTTTTTGAGGATGGGGAGGTCGTAGATAGTAAGCTTACTTTATGAATCTTTTGTTTATTTTGACTATGGTTGGATTTGATATCAAACCCCCATTTCTTACCTTTGTCTTTGAATTTTTAGATCAATCCCCTCCCCGTATCTTCTCTCCCTAACCAAAAGCAAAAGTAAAGGTAAGGGCAAAAGCTACACCCCATCCCAAACGTGCGAGCCGATGGGCTGCTACCCACCAGACGTAACCTCTCCGCCACCGTATCTCTTTGCGGCTAAGTCCGCTATTATGCGTGTCTATGGGGTTATGGTTTGGAGCTTATAGCTTATAGCTATAGGAGAGCACAACGTAACAAAGCTCGACACAACATCCACCTCCAACCTAAACCTAGCACTCTCAAAAAAAAACCCCCCCATTACCCCAGGAAGCAAAAGTGAAAACCTTTTTCTTTAATTAAAAAGATTATACATTAAACATACAGCAGTGCGCATTCGCTGATGGTCACCCACTCAACTACTACTGCACCGATATAAGGCTTGAGTATGGCAGAGCGGACGGGATGCCCTATTTTCCTTTTTCTATGGCCGTATGTGGTGATCAATTAGTTGATAAAAGCTTATAACTTTGATATCTAACTTCCGTCTCTCCAACTTGTTCATCTTAGTAGTCTATTCACAACTTGGCCATCCAAGAATGATGCACTGGGCTGAGAACTTCCCTTCCTAGTCATGTGTATATTTGTTCCCGGAGTGGTTAGGTCATATTCAAAAGAGCTAGTGATAGTTCTAAGGGGATAGTATTTGCTTAGAATATTTCAGGAGTTAAACAGGAGAGTGATCTGTATAATTATAATATCCACTTTAACAAATTTCGGCAGTGAACCGGATTATATATTTTATAGGAGGTCACTGATAGGCTGATATTGTGAGAGAAAGTAGCTGTTATAGAGTGTATAGATATAATTATATAACTTCTATTAGTATGTATCTACTAATATCATCTCCTTCCCTGCCCTAACCCTACCCGTATACAACCAGTGATGGTCGTGGATTGGATCTAGACTGGATCGACCCCTGATCTAGATCCAGTCCAGGTCTTGACCTCTAATCTAATCCAAATCCAGTTTAAATCCATCAAATCCATGATATTTTGTATGGAGAATCCGTTCCGGTAGAGTCTGAGGCATAAGTGGGACTTGTAGAGGTGGTATATTGAAGGATTATAGTGTTATAGGTGGTCGGATAGCACTAGTAGAGCTCCTCTAAGGTGTAGTTGATATCCGTTTCGGCTTCACTGCCGTTGCCGTCGCCTTGTTCGTCAATAGATTGCCTAAAGATCTCTTAACAGTATCTTCCATATAATATATTGTATTGTCTCCGTTATTTTTGCCCTGGTCAGCCTCGTCGTTCAAGGGTGACCCAAATCAACTTCGTAAGCACTCAGATGCTTCAATTATATCCGCCTGAATACGATTCCGGGCGTCAGAGATGAGGTGTTTTGCTGAACTAAATATTCGCTCGCACTCGTCTGATATACACGGAAGGGCAACCATATCTTAACCCATCCGGGCCAGATCCGGTTGGCTGTTGTAGCGCTTGTTCCAGTACATCAGACTATCAGTTTCGCATATATTATGGGCTGAGTATTCGTCGAAGAAGTCGATGGCTTGTGATAATCGATTGCGGATAGCCTGATGGGCTTTTAGGCCACCAAACTGGTCACCGGGCCTGTATAGGTGGGGAGGTAGAGGAGGGACTGTAATCTAGCTGTAGCGATCCTTATATTCGTTATTACACAGCTGTCGGACTTTACCTTGAATGCCCGTATGTCCAACTATTGATAGATCACCCCTAAGCCAGTGTTGCTTTTCGATATGGCCATCCATCTTATCGCTGAACCATGACCATTTCAGCCTAGGCTTTTGAAACCGAGCAGCGTAGTATACCGGATTAGAATCAGCCATACAGTAGTTCTTTTCGCATTTCTCCTAAGCAGCCTGACAAAGCCGCTTAGAGATGGATATACTCTTCGTTTTCCGGATACTCGTCTACTATCTCTTGAAAGTAGAGCTTAGTATCGTCAAGGTGATTAAGTAGGTAGTCAAGCGTTAAGAACCAGTTTGAAATCGATGACTTATTGCCCTCGTTAAGTATTATAGCCTCATAAAACACCTGAAGTATCATATGAATCCGTTCTAGGGTCTCCCAATGCCGCCTACTTAGGCGATCTTTTTCAAACACCGTCACCACGCCTAGGCTCATGGTTTAACATAAACCGATTTATACGCTCTCGGCAGTTCAGGGCACGGCCAATCGAAACGAAATAAGAGTTCCATCTTGTTGCGTTGGTCTGGATAAGCTAAGGTATAAAATGATATTAGTAAAGTTAAGGGAATCGCCCACCTCTTAGCATTTTTTGGGATTTTTGAACTTGATGATTTTAACTTACCTCGAGATCGTCGTATTTTTTCAACTCACCACACATTTTAATCTCTTTAAACTCCTGACGACGCTGAAGTGTTAGGCGAATATAGCGGACGATGTTATGGAGCCTTCTAACCGCTCCATGGCGTCGCCAGATGGCGTTGTCGCTGTCCAAATCTTGTTGCGGATAAGTTAAGTTTAGAGTCTCCAAAGTTTCGTCGTAAGCTTTGCCTAGTAAGAATGCCTGAGCATAGAGATTAATGATATGACCTAGGTAACGTAGCCGGCGCCTCTCTAGCTGGCCTCGTCATCGCTGGGTAGAGAGTCTATAGAACAAAATCGAAATAGGTATCGTTCGATTTAGCGTTATCAAGAACGAAATATTCAATATTCTTTCCTATCTTGTAATCTCGAAAGACGTCAAGCATAGGCTAGGCCTGATTCTCACCAGAATGTTCGCCATCAAGCTTCCGAAGAGCTAGTATTCTAGTTCGACGGAGGGCCTTCTCGTTAATATAATGGCTAACTACTGCGATCATCACGTAATAGTTCGGTGACGTCCAAAGGTCGAAGGAGATATGGATATTTGAGCGTGCTACTCGAAGTTCACGCCTTAGAATCCGTCGTCAGATAATAAATCCATCTATTATCCATTTCCTTAAGGTCCTCCGCTTTAGTATAGTAAAAGATACACTATTACTAAGGTAAGTAAGGAGCTTAATAAAATACGGATTCTTAATTTGATGAAATGTAGTATGGCAATAAACGAACCACTTCACTAATAGTAACCCAAAAGTATCTAACACAAATATTTTAACTATCCTCGCATACGACGGCGACGGCGACGGCAACGGCGACTTGCTTGCCTTAAGGGTGGTATCCTTAATAGCATTACCGTTACTATCTATTCGATGGACACGTTCGAAGTGCTTGAGTATAGGTGTTCGTCCGTTTTGAGTACGTACTAACACTCAGCTATCCCGGGGTGATCGGATGATAAAGATATAACGTATAATAGAAATACGACTTCTTATTAACCTCGCTAAAAATCTCGTAGCCTTTTAACCATATATGCGACGTCCTCTTCCTCTTCCGATCTACTATTATAGCCCCCCGGCCCTTTATATACCGCTTGCTATGGATCTATATTCGTTCCGTGGGGGAGGGGGAGTGAGGAATCTCGTCGGAGGACTCTGAGGACTCGATATATTTAGGAAATTAATGGGAAGATTTGCCACCGCTCTTAGTATCACTAGCCGGACCTTCCTCCGGCTCTCTAGTCGAAGATTCGGCTATAGCCTAAGTATGGTGAGTCTTCGAATCCTTCTAACAACGAGTTCTTTTGGTAGGCCGAGGAGCTTCTATATTATCCTTTTAAGTCTCTCTAAACTTCTTGTTACAACGGGAGTCTATACTTATCGAGACAGAACAGGATAAGTCTAGAAACGCGCCTGGCTTCTCACTTAACGTGGTCATCCACTAGGGTAGTTTCCGCAAGTGATAGGATTCGTATAACAAAGGCACCTCAAGTTGACGATACAACTTGCTGACTCCTTGACTTCAGGTAATGCTCACAATGAGACAAGACGTACTGTATGGAAACAGCGTGACAAGTGAAGTCAAGTCCAAAACCGTAACATCCAAATCTATGGGTAAGATTGATGGTAAGAATAACTACGAAGAATCTAAATACATGAGGGAAAGACCGTCTTTAAATATTCCGTCCTTCATAGTTCAATTTGGTGGTGATCGCCCTGCTCACTCTGCTCGCTCTTGAGAACGTCGAGCACGTCGAGCGCCTCGATCAGTGTCACGTGACCCTCTCCCGTGATGGTTATTCCGTTCCGACACGTCTCGCGTTACCGTCCCACTGGTAATGCCGTTCTCTCGTCCTATGGCCGTAACACTTCTTCGATAGCGCGGCAGTCCGGGCAGACGAACAAGTAGTAACAAAGCGGTCTATATCAATTGGAGATGAGAATACAATAGATTTGGGAGTTTTAAAGATTTTGTTTAGGAGATTTACAGTCAAAACTCGAGCAGAGAGCACTATCTAGCTGATACTCTAGCCTACTCACCCTTATTACATTACCTAAAATAACGTAAAGCACCACCGAGTGTCGCACACCACCGAGTGTCGCACACCACCGAGTGTCGCACACCACCGAGTGTCACAGAATTTCTTGGCACGAACAACTTATTGTAGAGAACATTAAATTAATCGCTATCAAATAGAGAACCTGCGTAACCTATACTCGTATCGGATTTAGAAGTCTCTTCTGAATCCTTTTTACATGTTCGAGCGTTATATCCAGTCCCTTCGCAGTTCCCACAGCGCCGTATAGCTGGTTAGGCTGTTTCATGACCATCACCACCTCGAGCCTTCTTTGATCGCTGAGACGCCGCAGACGCCTCAGTAGCTACCTTCGCTGACGCCTCACTATACTCTATTGTACCGCCGTGCTGAATCCGCTTCCGTTTGCGCGTTTTCCTCTTAGTTATTACTGCCAATTGCTCTTCAAGCTCAGCAGTGCGGGCGCCCATAAGCGCGCTCCCATGCATCATCAATTAAGCTCCTTTTACGAGCTGTACAAGCCCAGACTGAGCTGTAGTAGGCGATCTAGTAATAGAATCCCGTACGAGCTTTGATTGCGATCCAAATTCAAGCGTGTTACTTGGAGTCTTTGATTGCCACGGCGTCTGTAGTGGTAGGGGTTCTGATGGGGTGCGTAGGCGTACTTCAAGGCGATTTAGCACTACCTGCGCGTTGATAGGGATAAGGCCTGATGCCTCAAAGGCTTTGCGATAGTTCTCCTCTGTAAATACGTCAAAAAACGCGTCCTTAAAGGCTGGTAGGAAGCCCTCTTTGTTGATATGGAAGACGCGCCGGCGTGCCAAGTCTCGAACGCGCTGGGAGTACTTGCGCTTTAATGGCGAAAAGCAGACTACGTCAAGTGGTTGGAGTATATGCGATGAGTGAAGAGGTATACAGAGCGTTAAGATCTTGTTCTCTAGGCAGTAATCCTTGAAATCCTGGTTGAGGTGGCTCTCATGGCCGTCGAGGATAAGCAGCCGGTATACCCCTACCGTACGCGCCTTTGTATACGCGTCAAAGTGCTTCAACCACTCAAGACCAAGCGCGTTATTTGTCCAGTCGTTCTCAGAGACTGAGATCTTCCAGTTGCGCGGTATATCTGTCTCCTCGTACCATGCAGAGATGTGGACGCGGCCTTTGTAGATGATGAAGGGTGGGATCGCGTACCCTGCAGCGCAGATGCTCTAGATGACTGTAACCCACTCCCGATCGCCTGGCTAGATAAGATTAGGCCTCGTACGCCTCTCTACGCCTGTAACAACTTTAATTAACCCAATTACACCCATCTGGAAGCCAGTCTCGTCGAAATTGTGGACGTCGTCGTCATAGACGCCGTACTTGACTTTTGTCTCCCCAACGAGCTCAAACCACGCGCCAATTGTCTTAGGATCTTCTTGGAGTATTCTTTGACGATCCTTTACTCGATTGAAGGCCATCTTTAGCTCATCTGAACGCGTTACAAATCTTTCAGGCCAGTTCTTACCTGCTCGCTCCCCACCCCGCGCGTCCAATAGTTTATCTGCCATATCTGCTACCTCACACAGCCGGGGCGCAAATCCTCGCAAATCGAGGTCAAGAATATATCGGACGATCGTTTGCTCTTCGGTCGCGGTGAGCTTCTGGCAATTAGGCTGGCAATTGGCTCGGGCGAGGGTTTGGTTGTATCTTCGCTGAAGCTTTCGTGGGCACGCGTTATACGCGGCGGCGGCGCGTCGTAGGCTTCGAAATTGGCCTTCCTTATAGGCTTGAAGTGCAAGCTCTATTCGGCCTTCTTGTTGAGCTTTATTATCTTGTTGTTATTGAGACATTTCGTGTTGTAGTAGAGGTAATAGCTGCCAAGAAATTCTACGACACTCGGTGGTGTGCGACACTCGGTGATGCTTTACGTTAACACCTATTACACCATTTTTTTTAAAAAAAAAAAAATCTACAACTATAATATAGATCTGGATTTCCTGGATTTTTTGAGGATCGAATCTAAATCTAATCTACGACTAGTCGAATCCAAATCTACGTTAAATCGCGTTGAAAATCTAGTCTAGATCCACCTGAATCCAATCCACGGCTATTGTGACGGCGTAGCGGTTGTAGAGAATCGAATTGGATTGCAACTAGTATAACCTAACTACAGTGTAAAGAGATTAAGTTAAGGAAAGAAGAAGTTATAGTCGCGCGATCTACTAGTATCAAGCACGTAGCGGTAGAACCTCGGCGCGACTACTACTAATAAGGGAAAGTAGGAAATGATAATCTGTGACATCGTCACACTACCCCCCCCCCTAAAAGTAGAAATCGCCAACTGGTTGCGGATTTCTACGGTAACGTTCGCCTTATCTATACTCACTTTCGACGCCTTTGAATCTGAGCTGGACCTTTCTTCTCGGCTTTGTCGTCGTCTAGATGTGGTTCCAGTTCGTGGTTGTCGGCCCGATAGGCTTTAAGCTATACGTTCAATCGGATCGGAGGCCCAGCGTCTAATAGTCTCTCGTCGTGAAACTCCTCTATCTTGTGCGGGGCTCCGATGAAATTTGAGGCTGGATACCACGTATCGTCGGGGTCATAACCTACCCAGCTTACTTTATATTGTAGTTGACCCCGTACGATGCGGCTAGCTAACACCTTATCGACTTCGTACTCCGGTTCCCCGTCAATCTCGACTGGTGAGGGTGGTTCTAGCTGCTAGCCTAGAAGTGGATCCATAGCAGCCTTTCTCAGCCTATCCGCGTGGAACACGTTCGACATCTTCATATTGGGTGGTAGGTCTACTATATAGGAGTACCCCTTCATACCGGTAATCTTATACGGTCCGGCGTTTTGGTAGTCTAGTTTAACGCTTGGTCTATCCGAAGTCCAGCCCTTCCGAGTGATAAAGACGTAGTCGCCCGGCCCGAAGTCCGGCTCTCGACGGTGCTTGTTAGCTGCTTTGGCTTGCGTTGCTT
>MU006118.1:16858-58828 GCA_010093705.1 Patellaria atrata CBS 101060
ACATTGACCAGCATGGCCAACCTGGCGTCGACGTACAGGAATCAGGGGCGGTGGAAGGAAGCCGAAGAGCTAGACGCGCAAGTGATGGAGACGAGGAAGAGAGTGCTTGAAGTGCTATGAAAAGCATTACCAGGTGAAGCATGGTTAGGTCAACAAGCAAGGACGAGCTGGTTCCTTAGTCCAGCGGCAGAAGGCACACAGTGCCAGTCAGCCATAGTAAAAGGATATGCCAGAGGTTGTTCAAGACCGGACGCCGGTAGAGTATTTTATTAGATGGCCAAATCCCTACAGCCTTATTTTGTATCTAATGTAGTTAGTATCTATCAGACTAAAGATTCTAGTAGAGAGGATAAATAGATATTTCTCCTACTATCTCACGCTAGTCATTAACACCGTTCCTTTAATATAGCTACGTAGTAGGCATACACGCTATTGTCTACTTATTCTTGTCACTATCTGGGTCTATGATCGCTTAACTTGTTGTTTTTACTCGATTGAGTACTGCTTTGACCCATGCTACGTATCGAAGATACTCGTTGTGACAATTCTCATATATTTAAACACTCGTTAGAATACGTTAGTTATCAAATAATTAAGCGACTATTTTCAGTAATCCGTAATCTCACACGAGTTCTCCCATATCAATTGTGTGACTTCGTAGTGTAAATAGAACGTAGAGATCGTAAATTGATGATATCTACTACTACCTACGGTGTTGAGGAGATATAGTTAAGGAAAGAAAATATCGTGGGCCGAACGGCTCGCATATTCGTATTCCCTCGGCTGAACCTCGGGATGACTAATCACTACGAGCCAATTAACGTGCTTCGCCAGTCAGTGGGACACCCCACCAAGATCAACCCTTCATAGAATTACTCCACTAACGTGGTTTGATCATCGAGCCGGCCAGATCATCGCCACTTACCGACCACGTCGCGACCTTCAACTCTAAACCCTACTACACCGTTACAAAAACAATGTCTTCGCAAACCCGAGAAGCTAGAATCATCCTTGCCATCGAGGCTATCCAGAAAGCAAAAAATATGTCTATCTGCACTGCTGCGAAGACGTATAATGTCCCCCGAACGACCCTTACCGATCGAATCAACGGACGCGTCGCGAGACCAAGAAATGGCCATACCGCTTTATACAACGCCGCCCAGAGCTTAAAACGCGTTTCTCTCGCGCATACGACTTCCAGCGAGCCCTCTGCGAAGATCCTAAGTTGATTGAGGACTGGTTTCTACTTGTGGCCAATATGCGTGCCAAGTATAGTATCCAAGATTGCGACTTCTATAACTTTGATGAGACGGGCTTTATGATAGGGGTTATCTGTGCCAGTATAGTCGTTACACGTGCCGATTGACGTGGCCGAAGCAAGCAACTCCAACCAGGTAACCGGGAATGAGCGACTGCGATTGAGTACGTGGCAAGCGATGGCTTTTGCATCCCTCCATTCCTCATCGTCCAAGGCGTCAATCACTTCGCGTCTTGGTATACGGAATGTGACCTCCCCCCTCCTTAGGTCATTAAGACGACTCCTAATGGCTGGACCGATAATGATACGGCCCTTGAATGGATTAGGCACTTCGATAAACATACCAGAGTCCGGCAACAAGGACTCTATCGGATGATTGTCCTTAACGGTCATGATAGCCACTCATCTGCCCAGTTTGAGAAATTCTGTAAAGCTAACAATATTATTACCCTTTGCCTACCTGCACACTCCTCCCACCTTACCCAGCCTTTAGATGTTGGGTACTTTAGTGTATTGAAACGGCTATACGGTCGGGAACTCAAGGAATATATCAAAGCTCATATCACCCATATTACTAAGACGGAGTTCTTTATTACATTCAAAGCCGCCCACTTTAACGTAATAACGCTCCAAAATATCAAGGCTGGCTTCCGAGGTACTGGCCTAGTACCATATAACCCTTAAGTTGTAATATCGAAGCTAGATATCAAGTTACGGACACTAACACCTACTAGCTCCCCACTCCCTAAGGCTGACCTATGGGTCTCTCAGACGCCATATAACCCAATAGAGGCCATTTCACAGTCCGAATATATACGAGGTCGAATCTCTAGGCATCAAGGAAGCTCTCCAACTCATATATTTTCGGCGATATCAAAATTAGCGAAAGGTACGGAGCTGATTGCCCACGAGATGACCCTTTTAGGTAACCGGGTACATACCCTTGAAAAGGCTAACGAGACCCTTTCAAAACGACGAAGAGCTAAAAAGACGCGCGTACGAGTTTGAGGTGCACTTACTATAGAGGATGCACAGGATCTAATTACTCAGAAGGACGCTGGTCGACAGAAATCAGGTGAGAAGTTAGTGGAAGGAGGTGATAGAGAGACTGGACCGTCGACTTTACGGCATTATAGGGAGTGCGGTAAGAGTGGGCATAATATACGAACCTGCTAGGAGGTTAAGGAGACGTTAGATAAAGTCAGTTTAATTGATTATAATTTGTTTTAAAATATTGGGGTTGCGTAATTGAATTAGGAAGTTGCAGCGTGGTCGGAAAGTGGCCGACTCGATAATCTAGCCGGCTCGATAATCAACCACGTTACAACAAAACATATTCAAATAAAATTATGCTTAGGAGCTACTTGAGACACTAGTGCATTGACGCCCTATATGGCCTTGGATATGGTAGTTAGAGCACGTTGGTGGTGCTCGCTATCGCGTCTAACTAGCCCGGTTCTGGTCGGCCTCCTGCTCCATATTTTCTAACTCCTCAGCTATGAGCTGGGCCTGCTGAGCCTGTAGAGCCCCTCCATGCGCGATATACCTTCGGCGGTGCTGTTGCTTCCGTTTTCGACGTTGATATTCCGTACAAAGCCCTAAATTCTCCTTTGCAAGTATGGTAGCGGAATGCATCGCCATCTGGCATCCTTTAACAAGTTGATTGATTGCTCGGCTAGTAGGGCTCTGTGACTGGTGCCGAAGGATGTCCCGTATAAGCTTTTCCTACTGCTCTAGCTGGGCAGTAGTATGTGGTGTTTCTAGAGTCCATTGAGGTGCTTCCCTTTCAGCCGTGCCTAGTGGAGTCAGAGTCTTCGTGATTGGAAGTGACGATATGACGTGCTCAGGGTCGTATAGCACTAGGCCCGTAGCAAGAGATCCGCTTCTAATATTCTAATCTATAAAGATAGATAGCCGTACCTTAGTATATATTGCTAGGAAGTCTTCTTTATCAATATAGTGGACTCTATGACGGGCGAGCTCTTAAACCTCGTGACCGTACGCAACCTTTAGAGGGGAGTAGCAGCTTACATCAAGCGGCTAAAGACGATGTGACGTATACGACGGCATGCAGAGGGTAATAATCTTATTTTCCATACAGTATTGGTCAAATTTAGGCGTTGCGTGGCTACTATGACCGTCAAGTATAAGTAGACGGTAGACCCCCTTTATATAAGACTTTGTATAGTTGTCAAAGTGCTTAATCCATTCGAATCCTAGTTTATCTGTTGTCCAGCCATTATCGCTAACAGCGAGCATCTAGTCACCGGGTAGACCCTGATACTAGCTTGACTAGTGGAGCTTTCCTGGAAGGATAACGAAGGGCGGAATTGCCCACCCGGTGGCATTAACACATTCAATCACCGTTGACCATTCGCGATTGCCTGGTTGTATGAGAATTGCTCGGCCTATAGTATCAGAGCTTGTAACGACTTTTGATGTCGCAGATACACCCATCATAAATCCAGTCTCGTCAAAGTTGTGGCTATCTTCGTCTAGGATGCTATACTTCTGGCGCGTCGCGTTTACACGCCCATACCACTCGCGAAATATGTCTCGATCTTCGCATTTCGCGCGTTGAGAATGGAACTTTCTATTCCATTTTGTCCGTAGGTCTGGCTGGTTGTTGATAAAGCGGCATATCCAGTTCTTACCAACGGGTGTGGGAGGAGGATTCTGGCCGCGTGCCGCGAGTATATGGTCTGCCATTCGTCGTACGTCGATGATATGGGGCGGAAATCCGCGTCGGTCGAGATCTAGGGCCCATTCTACGAGTGCCTGCTGCTTAGATAGCTGTAGCTTTCGTTTTTGCGAATTAGACACGCACTGAGGTGTTATACCATGTACGCGACGATGGAGAGTAGACTTTGGAACATCGTACAATCCAGCGGCCTTCCGGACACTTGAAATTCTGTATTCTTGAAGCGACTTAGTAGTAATAAGTAACCTACCTTCTTGCCGGAGCTTCTAGAGGTTCTATGTTAGTGGCGTTAGGGTTAGGGTTAAGCCTCTAAAGGGTCCAAAAAGGAAAGCTTAAAAGCGTCAAAAAATACTGAAAATCCGGAGGGTATTAACTAGGCCGCTGCCGAGGCGTAGATCGACCTTTCTACCCAGCAATCTGTCGTAGAGGAAGACCAACTCTCATTCTCAAGTGGACGAGATGAAGTTGATGATGATATTGTACTTTTGACTCAACAGCATGAGCCTGAGCCTAAAGCTGTCAAGTTTACGTTCAGTTATAAGGCCGTAAGCGGAAAGGAAAACCTCCCGGGTTCCTTTACTATTGTTCGAGATACAGAGACATTTTTATTATGGAGTTAGACCGATTACAAAGGCGAGTAGTTGAAAAGACCTACCCACGAGAATGGCATGTTCTCAAGCTTGAGGCGACAGCCAGCTACGAGAAGATGAGAGTGTCTGATACTCAGACTTTTGAAGTTGAGAGCAGCCCTGATCTAGAGGAACTGATGGGTTTGTTAAAACTGTGGCGATCCAACTGGCCAAACCGTGCCTTGACGCTTGATTCCGTCTTACATGTTGAGGAGATTGAAGATAGTAGGTCAGAACCTGAGCCTGGGCCTAAGCCCCAGCCGCAATCTGGTCGTAGTAAAACACCGCGGAAGTCAGCGACTCAGCAACAGTTAGCTAGCACCGTAGAGTATCTTCCAGGCCTTTGAGGCGAAATTTAAGCAGTTGGTTCTCGTTAATAGCTATTAGTATCGTATCTGTCAACTGCTAAGTTCTTAAGTCAAGGGCAGGCCTAACCACTTCCTTCAGGCGCCGTTTTATAGTCCTCCAGTTACTTGTGCTTACTGTTGACTCGTCTGATGACGATTCCTCGTGAACTAGAGTGGCTGGAAGGTCTATATCTGTGAATATCTTAAGTATAGTAGTTGGATTGAAGGGTTGTATGCCTGTTTTTGAGAAACCACTAAGGATATTCCTTGAAGTAAAGGCTTTCTTGAACGCAGGGAGGAATAACCGAAGAAAATCTCTTTTTGTAACGTTATATCTACCCTCACTCCTACTCTTGAGTAAATCAAGCTCCTGTCTGTAGTACGTAGCTAGAGGAGAAAAGAGAGATACATCAAGGGGTTAGAGCCTGTGGGTGGAATGAGCGGGGAAGTTTGCGAGTATAATACGATGATTGATACAATAGTTGATAAATGGAAGAGTTAGGTGAGATCCGTGGCCATCAACGAGTAGTAATCTCCAGTCACGCCCGTTTCTAGCTTTTGCTTTTGTCTGAGGCTCAAAAACGTTGGTTAACCACTCCATTCCAAGCTGATTATTTGTCCAGCCAGTGGGGGAGGAAGCAAAAGAATACTCGTCAACTAGGGGCTTATAATCTTGGAACCACGTATCTTGGAGATGTTGAAGTATGGGTCCCCTGTTAGACTGAAGATCTTGGTGGAAAGGATAATCAAGTATATCTCCTACTGCCTTACGTTAGTTGTTAGCATCATTCCTTTAACACAGCTGCCTAGTAGGTATCAACCCTGTTGCCTGCATGTTCGCAGTTGCCTAGTAGGCATAAACGCTGTTACCTGCATGTTCTCATGTATTTAAACGCTCTTTAGAACAGTCATTAAAGAAGGGAGCGATTATCTTGATCATTTTTAGCACCCTTACGTCTGACAGGAGATCTCCCGATACGGCTTCATAGATCAGGGCAGGTGGAAGGGCAGTTCCGTCAGCATATATAGTAGCAACGAGTGTAATCCACTCTCTACTACCGTCTTGGATAACGTGCTTTAACCTCCTTGATTCCCACGCTGCTTTTGAGAAATATCTCCACTATTTTCCTAAAACTCCGATCATGAAGCCCTTCTCGTCCATATTATAGAAGTTGTATTTTTGGATATTGTATTGCTTAATCTTCGCGCTTAAGATGTTATAGAATGTATTCCAGTGCTTTTCTGACTCAGCTGACTTTCGTACGACGTCTATGGGGGTCAGATAGGCCGATTTTAATGCCCCAAGGTTGCCCTGGATCCAGCGGCTTGGCCATGAAAGTGACAGTAGCTTGCCTGCTATTACGCCTGCGTAGATTCGTACCATTGCTGGAGTAGGCGCTAGACCACGGATAGAAACGTCATTTATATAATTGACGAGAAGCCTGCTCTGGATATTATTAAGAAATTGCTGATTTTCGTATACGGTATCCCTAGACTGTGTTTTATTCCTAAGCGCCTTGACAGCGTGGTACAATTAACTCCATATTCTTTAGTAATCCGAGTAATATTTGGATCATCTGAGATACGTAATGCAGCAAGCGCCTCGTCAATTGGAGCCATATTGGTGGAGATATTTAATTTTGAAGTAACCATATAGCTTTGTGGGAATGCCGTGCAACAGCCGATCCGTGCACGACACCGCACAGACTTCTATCAGATTAGTAACCCTGGTTACACTGATGCCATAGTCCGTGGCGAAATAAGCAAGTAGCAAGTTAATCCTAGTTACCAATACTCTAACACATGAACGTCTTGTTGAAATAAAACTTCTTCCGAAACTGATAGCCCAAAGGGGATTTTTAAGTTAAGACAGGCAATCCACGGTTTATCAACTTTACCCTTCAAGTTTCCGGAAGGTCAAGGGAATGTCGACAAATATATCCATGGCCAATCTAAATAGTGTGCTATGGGGTGCGAAATATGGAAACATTTATAGACTATGGTCCGGTTTTAAGGGAGAAGTGTAGCTTCTCTCCGATCCTTTTATCTTTGCGGCTAATGAACAAGTTGAAGCAGTTTTTAGAGACTCGCACTTACATTACAAACCCCCCCGCGGACAAGCTCCTTGGATCTTGTGTTGGGCTTATCAATGGTCAGGACTGGAGACTCATGTAAAGCATTCGAACAGCCCTTCCGACATCGAGATGTTGAGCTCTAGTGAAATTGAGGGTCACGTAAGGTGGCTGGATATCAGATGGTTGGGGACCAGGATAAGTAAGACGGTTGAGCAGGCAATACTATAAGATAGCACAGGCACGCACTCCAGATAGTTGACAATCAATGAACACTCTTACCCTTCTATCTACTACCTTAGCTCATACCTATGTGTATTTCATCAAGCTCCAATTTTGTCATATCAGATCTCTGATCCGGAAGTATCTAGCGTCTTTAGACCTATCTAGATCGGGACTTGACCCAGGAGAGGATCTGAAGTTTCTTCCTCTTCTTATAATAGCCAAGATTATGTATGGACACCTGGACCAAGATATGGAGCGCCAACTACTAGCACTAGTTCCTGAAAGAGAAGAAGTCTTCAATACCGTGATGAGGGGTGGACTTGCTCGTTTCTATCTCTAAGTCTTTGTCACTGGGCCGAAGCAGGCAACTCCGGTGCTTCAAGGCCAAATGGGCTGCTGGAAATGATGAAGTATTTGTAAAAGTTCAAGCCGAATCAGTAAGATTGAAAAAGGGGGATAACAGGGTACCAGTAATTGTTCTGTATAAATCCATGAACTGTAGAAACATGACGAAGGAGCAACTACTACAAACACTCGATGAGATACTCTTCACTAACTTAGATGTGACAATGAGCAGCATCTCACGGAGTCTAGTCTTCTTTGCCCCTCATCCCGAATGCCAGGATCGAGTTCAACGAGAACTAAACACTACAGCTGTTGCAAGACAAAGAGATATAGTATCTAAGCCGGAATCTGAGCTATTCAGGGCTTGTATACTGTCTTCGACCACGTTTATACCTTCTTGCATATTCGAGTCCTCTCAACTCCATCCAATCGCAGCTTTTACTGTTCCCCAAGCCACTCCTACAGCCCGAGTCATTTCGAACCACTCAATTCTCCTCGGTACGAGACTTCATCGTGGATTCTCATTCTCTCAACATACGCAATGAATTTTGGAAATTAGATAACACTAAGAACCGCCCCGATAGATGATTGACGAATAACAAAGTGCGAGAAACAAGATACCGGTACTGGCGCTTTGGATTCGGACCGAGGCAGTGTCTGGGTAAATTCGTTGTAGATGTGATTATAAAGCTAATTCTAGTTAAGTTGCTTATAAACTAGTTCTTAGTTTCACAAATCAAGACGACGAAGAGTGTAAATGGGATAAAGATTCGTAGATCCACGATCCACAGATGCGTTTAAAGTGTACGAGGCAAGAAAGTGCTGAAAAATTTCAGTCATGGGTATCTTTATATTCGGCATACCACGGCCTCCGAAACCGCATGAAGCAGCTCACGCCCCATACATTCATTCGCTTCACCATGTTCCTTTCCGTAGAATGCTTGTCCTAAGAGTGGTATCCAAACAAACTCACCGAAGGCTATATATCGTGTAACTTTAACCATTCATGAGGCTCTTCTATATACCACCTGCTCTTCTTGTACTTCATACCCGGCTTGGATATGTCTTCAAGTGGAGCAAGCATTGCAATCACAAGGGGATCGACGGCGGGGGAGTTGCGTGCCAAGTTGCTTTCGCGACCAATAACGTCAAAGCGTGCTTCTTCGTTGTGGTCAGGGTCGAGAAGTACAAAGATTCGATCAACTACATCGACTTCACTTTGAGGATACAACTCTGCAAGTAATATAAACATATACAGTGGTGCGTTTGAAAGAGCGAATACGTGCATATGTATGCAAATCAACCGTCCTTCAGGAAGGTGTCTGAAGCCGTCCGGTAGACTTTTTAACTCACAATATCCATGCTACTTACTCGAAGAGAGATTTATAAACCCCATAATCGTCCTTCAGAATGGTCAAAGTTTTCTATCAGCAACCCTCAATTTCAAAGGGGTCTCCACTGTCTTCATTTGCCATCACATTCAGTGAGCAACAGATATCCCCATTCCAACATGAAGCTCCTCACCTTCTCCCTCTTATCCTCCCTTATCCTCAGCGTCTCAGCTCTCCCATCTTCCACCACCCCTAGCTCTAAACGTCAAACGGCAACACTCAACGCGGCTACCGACAGACTCCTCTTTTCTTCCACTATGTCGCAATTCCAGGCCGCACGAAATGCACGAAATCCCTCTGGTCTAGATTGGACTAGCGATGGCTGCTCCTCTTCTCCTGATAATCCCCTCGGGTTCAACTTCGTCCCAAGCTGCCAGCGTCATGACTTCGGTTATCGTAATTATAAAAGACAGAACCGGTTCGAAGCGGGGAAAGCGAGAATTGATTCGAACTTCCGCAACGACATGTACGACCAATGTACAAGAGAGAGTCCTTCAAGTGCTTGCAGAGTTGTCGCTGACATTTACTACAATGCGGTGAAGAATTTCGGCGGAAGGGAAATCCCAGAGGAGATGACAGAGGAGGACGTGGAGAAGAAGTTCGTGGAGGCAGTTTTGGCCGGAAAGTTGGAAGAACACATGAAGAATTGAGGGACATTTTTGATTTCTTCTTTGTCTCGGGAAATTTCTGCAGTTATGTTGTCCATTCCTCCGTTATTTCCAGAAATACTATTCAATTCTATCTGGCTCGAGGAGCTGCGTGATATGCCATTCTCCAACATATACCCTCGGAACCACAAGCTCAACTCCCTATCTCAGTCTTTGTTCACAAATATCATGTCCAGTCTTATAGAGTTAGGTAAAATATGTAAGGGGAAGCACCCCTATATCATACTATTTGGCCAACTTGAAATTATCTATAAGTCTACCGGAATCATACCAGCAGTTAGTCTTCGCACGTGCTCTGCTTTGCCTTAGGCTTAGCCTGTTGCATTTCTTGAATAGGGAGGCGGGACTCTTCGACTTCGCCCTCAACTATCTCTGTCTCTAACTCGAAGCAATGCGCTTCGGTATTCTTCCCGGTAGCATAGTATTCGTACCAGGCGTAGTTGTAGGCTTGGATGGTCGCATCTCTATCTTAGATAGCACTCTCTCGCTGCAGAATCTTGTGTGCTGTACAGGTTGTGTGAGAGTTTCCAGATGTTATGATTGCTGTGCGCTAAGTCGTGGTGGGAGAATTTTCGGTAGTTGTACAGTTTTAAACCTGGGGTGTCTACCAGAAAAGAGAATGTCAATATACTGTACTAAATTGGACGGCACATCTATAGCTTCGCAATACGCACAAAATGGCTATACAAATTCCATACATTCAAGTAAGTGCATCCTTGTTGGTACCAATGGTTTTATATATGATCGGTTCAGTACGTACAGACCTTTACAGTTGCATGGTTTGCATCCGGGCTGGAAGTGCCATGTCTCTAAGGTCGGAAAACCCAGATAAAAGTCTAACTGCTTTACGTTCTCTAACCTTGTTGATAATAGTGGGTATTTTGTGCGTCGGACATTCCTATATGCTTTTTGGAAAGATGTACGAGTTACCCACGAGATGACTGCTGATACTAGAAACGATCGTGGATTCCTCAGTTCTTGAAAGAGGAGTGCATCGCTTAAAGGTGTTATCGTATGGTTTCAAAACCCCGTCGCATGTATATCGGTGGCTGAATGTATCCGAGGAGTTTAAAGAGTTCGGGGTGCAAATATCGGAAGGGGAATATCATTGATGAGGATACCCGTCCTGGACTAGAAAAAGGGTTACCTTCAAGGGGATGGATGGTGGGCGTGAAAACCATCGGGACCAGAATATCTGATGACAATAGGTGGTGGCATTCCCCGATGTGAAACTTAATTGTTCCATGAGCAAGATGGTTGGACGGAGCAGGTATGAGAGAGGTTGAAGAAAGAAAGAGGAAAAGGTAAGCTGCTGATTCTTATAGGTCAACATTCAATAGGACTCCTGTTTCTCATTATGATCCGTGACTGTAGACTGATATACATGAGATATATATGGGTGGTTCCAGCTACCGAACAATCGGAAGCGACAAGGAATGGGATGTATTACTGCACAGCGGGGCAAGTAATGAGAGGGATGGAGTAAGCATGTTAGGTCACTTACTCGTTAAAATGGAGCTATAAGGTAGGCCGGAGACTGAAATACATCAGGACTAAGAAAGTAGAGGGAACATAAGAGCCAAAACTGGAAGAAAAAGATGATAGTCGTCGATGTAAGATAACTGGTATTTCGGATTGCTAATATCATTCTCCGTAAGGTGGGGGATTTGTGAGAGAACCCCAGAGCGTAATTAATCTCACTTCTCAATGAATGGGGAGGCGGGACATAATTTCTTTACTGTGCGCACGTCATGATTACGGTGGCGCGTCATATTTATGAAAATTCTTTGAGATCAAAAGATTTGGAGAATTTCTTTTGACTTTTAGAGAGAGTAGGATGGGAGACGTCATACTCGGTACCACGGCGCAGTCATGTGCCTGAGCCAGATGCTTTTGTGGATCGAAGGAACTAACCTGAAGGGTCCTAAGTAGTTTTACTAACAAGTTAAAGCAAGCCAAATTGCCAAAGCGCCCCATACATACATCTAGCGAATATGAGTTGCATGTGGCTCTTGATCGTGTTACCATACCATGTTCCTCTTTCGGATTCGAGAGAGGGGATACCTTTTGCAGACGCTGAAGATTATTTATTGAGGTAATAATTTATACCAAGGTGTAAGTTAAATCCAATATGAGCAAATTCAAAAGATAAGCTGATGAAGTTGGACTCTTCAGGAAGAGTGATAGCCGCCAGATCTTTCCAGGGTTATGGAGCACACAGCTCGTTCTAGAGTTTCGATCTTCAAGCTAATTTCCTAAATGAGAAAATCGGGGAGCCCGCGACAACATGCAGAACAACAGCTGCACGGAATACTCACTGTACAGTAGAAGTACAGTATCTGCAAAGTGCCTTGAGCGGCAGCAATATAATAATGGAAATGCTGTGTTTCTTGTCATGCTGAACTGGCGTTAACACAGTAGAAGCGAAGCGAAGCGCCGATCTTCAACTCTCATATGGAAGGAAAGCGATAGTGGCATGGCCAAGGTCGACCAAAAGCGGAGTCAGGAACCGTAAGGTACCTTACCGTACCGATAAGTTGGAGATGACTTTTGTGGTAGATAGTATTAACTATTAACCGCAGTGAACGGTTTCAGGAGACGGTGCTGATAAAGGGTTATTTTTTGGAGATAGTACTTCTCACTTCTCTTTCATGCTTTTGGCGTTATTCTGACAAGCACTACTGGAGAAGCCATAAGGTAGATCTCTTTTTTTGCGTGCCAAAATAGAACAGATGATATGCTTGAGCTAACCTGAGCTAAAAGTCGTAAAAGTGATCCAGCCACCTGCTTAGTTTTATCTTAGCTTGCTTAACTTTGTAGTTCTAGCTGATCACGATTCACGATGCCGCCAAACATGCCTATCCTTTAGTACCTTACCTTACCTATTCCACCACAATAATAACAGTCAACTAAAACTCTACGACCCTTATTTTCCTCTTCCTTCTATTTTCTCTTCTCATCTTTTCAGCTTCCATAAAGCATTATATAGTATCCACGAACTACTGGAATCCTTCACGAGATATTCGGTGGACAAACTGTGCAAGACATCACGCAGCTCTCTACCGTTCGCGTGATTCGAAGACAGCTTGTCTTCCGAAAGGTGCAAGCGCGGCTTGACCTTCGACTTGCGGGGTTTTTCCAACATATTCCACCTGGCGCATCCTCCATTATTTTTCCAACCTAACGGTATTATTCTTATTTTCCCTTTCTATGTCGTCCAGTTTTCTTTAAACATTGATCTCCTCATCGCCGAGCTTACGTTGACCGTCCTCTTCGCGCCTGTGAATAGCTGCCGAGCGAGCGCATCTTTTCTTAGCCTCTTCCATAAACCTCCGGTTCCTGAGGCTGTGCTACATAACTGCAGGTTAGAAAGCTCGATCGCTCTCACCAGCTTCAAACGACTTTGCAAATCTCGGATATCAAGCAATTGCAAGTCAGTAATTAAACAAAATGACTGTCATGAAGGTAAATATACCGTCTCCCAGCATTCGCAATAGTTCGCCGGATGTTCCTGCTGATCATTTGCTCTCAATCAGGAAATGAGTGCCTCTCGGCCTTCGAGCCAACATAGAATCTCCTCAAGTTCAACCTCGTCAAGCTTACCTAGACAATCTCGTACACACTCGCACTCCCTCTCAGTCGGCTCCATCAATTCTACGCATCGTGTGACGCGGCGTAAAAGCATGTCATCTACTGCGGCAAATAATGTCGCCGCAATCGCAGCGGCTATGAAGGGTGCTTCTGGTGCCACCCCCGAAGCTGGAAGTCTACCGAAGACTAGAGCCTCAAAGGCTGCATTTACTCCCCGAGGACCTGCTGCTACAGGATATCCCTCATCGCCTGGTAGCCTACCGAATGCTGGCACCGCATTTGTACCATCGAGTTATGGTACTGCGGGAACTAAAATGGGTAGCGCTGTTACCGAAGGTCCTCCTTTAGACTCGATACCGGACCATGAAAAGGGCAATAGTAAATCAAGGGTTCGACGTGCAAGTGAGGGCTCCCATTTGAGCAAGAATTCGAAAAAAACGAACGGGGGTGACTTACGGTGCGAAACGTGTGGGAAAGGATACAAGCACAGTAGCTGTCTCACCAAACATCTGTCAGTATCCCCTGAATATCGCTTGACAACGATCCAAACATTCCACGTTAATTTCCACCTATCTCGCGTCGAAGACCTCGGGTTACAGTAAAGTAAGGATTGTTGACATTTGAATAGATGGGAGCACACTCCTGAATGGGCCTTCACCTCCAAATTGTTGATCTCGAAACATCAGCAAGTACAACTCCTTGAGGCTGCCTCAGTCCTCGTGGCTATGAATCAGGATGGCCCTGATCTCATCAAGGCTGATAGTGATCGCACATCGGCATCACCTGCTGCCTCTGGGTCATCTGATCCTCTTGATGAAGAAGATTCGAGTTCTTCGAGAACCACTCCACCACCTCATGCTGAGGACAGCAAGGGTAACTCTGTACATTCTAAGAGATATAGTAGTAACAGTTCGGCGTATTCTCGATCGTACCAATCAAGCTCCGTATTTTCTGAAAGCGCCCCGAACGGTAATGGACACTTTTCACACTACCGCCAATGGAGCAATGACGGACGTCCAACAACTTCTGGGACATCGGTTGCTGGTAGTTATTATGGGGATGAGGATCATGCAGATCTAGCTGCGGCCGTTGGGCTGTTAAGCTGCAGTTATGGAACTCCCAAGAGTGGTCCTGTAACACTACCTCCGGACATTCCCCCAGTTCCTCCATTACCAGCCAGATACCTAGGGCAGGTTACTGATCCTTCTTCGGAAAGCTCTGCGACTCCCAAAGTCACCCATACTAATAATCTGGGACGATCATACTCAGTCCAAATGCAGGACAGCAAGGACGTGAACATGGACGAAGAAGGGAGTAGTATGGATGAGGATGATTTTGACCCAAACTCCAATAACCATGGTGGAAATGAGGATGAAGAAGAAGGCGTTTTCGGTACGATGGAAGAATGAAAGCAGTGGATTTGTTCCCAAGAACATGGCCTTGAATAAGATAACTCTTCCATTATTGATCTTCTTTTTTTTTTGGTGCTCAATGTCCCCTTTTGGTTGTTTCGATCTATACAAGCCAGAGCGAACTCCGCAGGCAGTCTTCAACACCGATGAGGAGGCGAGGAGTGTAGTCTTCAAAAGCCTTCGAGGTTAAAGTTGGGAACTGGATTCGAGCGTTGAGCAAGCTGTAGCAGTTTTCGTCAAATTTGTCCTGTCACGTAACATCAATGTGTTGCTTTACCTAACGGCGTCTTATGTGGTACATTGAACTTATATAGTGGTTTACTTGAGGAAGAAGAAGATGGTAGGCCTCAGTTATACAGTTGATCCTCCATACCCAAGAAATCAGTCACTTTGATGATTGTCATTCTTGCCATTCAGGGTAGAAAAGAATATTCAAACTGGACCTCGTGTTAACCATGAATATTGCTCACGGCAGTTCAGTGACAGCTATTAAGGTGAATTCTCTTAACCGGCGAGGAGTTACAATTAACTACAAAGTAGCTCGCTAGTTGGTACTCCGTAGCATGCAAAACATCCCTTAGCACCGCCGATCAACGGTTTACAGATGATCATTAATAAGTTGATCGAGATCTAATCATGTTCTTGGCATATTCTGTGAAGTTCTCATGGATAGACACAAGGTAGGAGATCGACGCTGCTAACCTTGGTATTCAGGAACGACGGAGGTTAGAAGACACGTTATAAGTATTTATAACGTAGATAAAGTCGAAAGTGTAACCTCCATCCTCCAACTACGAATATTGATGTACAGTGTGATCATTCACGTCCAAGTCAAAGTTGGTTCTAGTCGAGTGTATCAACTTACGTAAATTTATGGAGTAGTTATTATATGACTAAGCAAGCTTTGGACAGAACGACGACTCACTCGAGCTTCAACCGAAAGTAGTTCCACTAGCTTGATGCCTGGGTTTCTCGAAGAAATTGTAAAACAATGTTGTCCTCAAGGACATATGCACCACAACGCTCTGATGCTCTTTCAAGTACTGGTTCTAGAACTACCTCACATCGTTCCCAAAATATGCAAGAACCACAATCGTCAACAACGACTTTTGCAAACTGGAACTGTGAACACGTTGTCGTGGGTGCTGGTAGGCTGCATTCCCTTTCAGAACTCACCCTCGATTTGAAGTTCAGTGGCTCAGGTCAGCCTAGGTGTTGCCATCTTTCACTTGAGGACTGAACGAGTTGTACTTTGCTATCATACGAGGGAACACTATTGGTTCTTGCCAAAGGGTAGAAAAGATGCGAATGAGAGTATCGAAGTAGCGGCATGTAGAGAAGGATATGAAGAAGTATGCAAGTACGGAACTAACCCGTATAGCCCTATCCATCTAAATCCCGGATTATTGTCTTAGTCCACGTATACCTACCTGCTCACAGATACTCAGTCAGGCTACCGCAATCGTCTTCTTCCACTGCCCATTCCTCATCGCCAGCCTCAAGTTCACGCCGCGAATACGACACAAAATACGCCTTATAGCACTGAGCCGCTATGGACACAGCTTATGCCAGTTCGACCCACGGTACAGTATATGTTGTTCTGGTTCATAGCGGAGACATTATCACCAGACGATGAAGACAAAGTGACCACGGCTTCTAGCCATCCCGTAACCTCGCACTCAAATCAAGTTGACTTGTCTATAATGTTGGAATCCAGAGAGGCTACTACAGCACTTTATCCTGCTCCTACATACACCACACCTCCTATGTTCCCCGCAAACCTTACTCTCCAGAAGCGGATGGAATTAGAACCAGAAGGCTATGAGCCTACCCGACATGAAAATACCGGGGTGGATGATGAAGAGGCACAATATACAAGCAAGCTAGTTTCGATAGCGACCGCAAAAGAGCTATTGGGTGGCTCGATCATGGCAGACGTTGTGAAGAGAGGATGGGACTTGATTCAGCTAAGGCTGAACATGGAGGGATTGGGGGCGGAGTTTGAAGCTTAGTAGTTAACTATAGAGTTCCACACTTGTCGTGTGCGTAAGTTATAGATCATCTAAATATCGGACGAGAATCAAAAATCCCGTGACTCCAGTGATCTATTGCAGTCAGTAACATATAATTCTCTATGGATATTTTACTCATTTCGGAGGCGGAGAAGTAACTAGTATTTTTTTTTAAAAATTTAATGTACATCTTTGAATGATATATCACGTCATGTTGTTAGCCATTAAGACACAACGTCTTTCACAATACATCGCGAAATCTGTTGTCACGAAGTCCATTGTCACGCATACGCAAGCTAAATACTCACTTATTAGGGGCGTGCTCTCACTTCTTTCCTACAATCTTCTAGAAAATTCTGTCTGCACTCTCTACCACATCCTCTTCGCAAAAGTTTCTCTACAACCCTTTTCAGCTCAACTACAATATTGCCATATTACGGTACAATGATACCTCTCCACATTATCATCAACTATGCGTTCAATACGGTATTGTTATAAGCACCATCGGCGTAGTCGAGTTCACTCGACACAGCCTTTCCCCGATTTTTATGAACAGGACCCTACCAGGCCCGAAGTTGGCCATCATCCCAAATACTACAACACCCAAATTATATGCGGAGGATTATTACCTACCTCTACAAGCTATCGCAAATGGCACTAGTCCCTCAGTCGACATCCCTCTCTTTCCCTCCTATATTACACAAATTCTTAAAACTCCAAGCACCAAACCCAATACCAATCCATCCAACGAGGACTTGAATATTTGCCCTGTCTCTCTCGATGTTTTCGTACTCGGAGAATGTTCGACCACGCCCGTCAAGCCGATGGAAGCCGGTACGGATCAAATGGTGGAAAAGTACTTGACTATTGACAAAACCGAGAAAACCACATCGAGATCGACCCAAGACAAAACAGAGTCTAGCTCCATCAACAGAAGCAAAGGACCCGAGACAGCTCGCGAGAGTTCCAAACTTCCCAGTGACCAAGGCGCAGAAGCCACAGCCGGAAATCAGCCATAAAAACGTCTCAATAACTATGAGCTTGTAGTTCGGCAGCGCAAAGTCAACGACCGCGAAGGCCACTCCAAACGATTCACTTTTACCCATTTGGTTGATTTAATCCGAAACTTCGTCACTCTGAATGGCACGATGATTGGGTCAGTTATCATAACAGCTGCTGTAGTTCTTTTCAAAACGATCTATCTAAATAAGAAGGCGGTCAGCAAGGAGATCAATCAAAGAATCCTCGACTTGGAGAATAATGCTGACTGTGGTTTCCAAGGAGAAAGGCGAACTGGAACAAAGGTGCTCAATATCGAGAAATTCCAACTGACGCATCTGAGCGAGGCAAAAGCACGCGACATTGATGACGCAGAACGAGTCACTATCCAAAAACCTAAAGAATCTCTACATGGTCAACCCCAGGACACATCCAAAGCTCTCGACAGCAAAAATGGCGTTACCAAGCCCCCAAAAAAAAAATTAAAAAAAAGGCCAGGCTCAATAGGAAGCAAAGAGAGGTAATAAACCGGACAGATCCGGTAAATGAGAAAACGGACAAAACATCGGTACAATCAGCCGACACAGTATAGACACACTCACGACATGTTTACAAATATTATATCTGTGAGCGTTGGACTTTGGCTGAAGAGGTGGGTCTGGGAACCTTTTGATTGTTTTATTGAGAACAGGCAGTTGATTCGCACCGCCGGGAAGGTGCCATAAATTATTGTGAGCTCTGGTTGTAGATTGCGCTGATTATCAGTTCACTGTTGGATCTTGGTTGGTTGTCGTGTCCTTAAGCAACTCGTTCGCGGTCGTAGGTAGATAAGACTGACGAGTGTTTGGTCACGATAGATCAGGAATTAGTGTTAGGAGAAAATTGATCCTTGATAATGAGCAAAAGTAGCGTCTTAGTTGAATGCAGTGACGTAGTCTCAGTCAAATGTTTTTGATAAGCCCTTGAGATTTTGATATTGATGTGATTCCCTGCCATATTTCGTATTACACGGTCACCATCCTTGGTTTGCAACCCTCTAAGGTCTCTTTTACACCCATGTCTTATATATCTGTCCTATAAAACTTGTTACGTCATCTATCAGTAAACATCCCCAGTATGCTCTTGACTCTAATAACAGCACCATTACCGCCAAAATGATGTGCAAGTTCCGATATTCGAACTCATCGCGCTGGCGCTCCTCATACTATGGATAGTCAAGTGGAGGAAAGAAATATTCACCGAACCCAATATCGCCTGGATGAAGATTTAATGCTAACTTGTACTCCGTACAGGATCAGCCGTCCGAAAATAGCATGCATCTGAAGAGGAGCATTGAAGCTCACTGGTGAGTATATCGAAAATAGGCGAGGTTAGAGAAGTTAGGAAAGGAAAGTGGGAAGTTTGTGTGAGGTTACGCTCATATCCATATACATACGGTGTAAAGGATGTCTCAAGATCCAGTTTGATGGGAGCAGGCATATGCAGGAGAGCAGGCGGTTTAATGGCAATGAGTACGTACGAACACTGGCCCCTCTCTGCCCATCAGGACTCGGCTGATCTCTAATAAGCTAATTAGTTTCGAATTGACTAGTCTAAATTTATAGTGTAGATATCCCCCTAAATCAAAGCGACAAATAGTACCTACTTCTCAATTGCGTCTCGACCTTGCAAGCAAACTTATCGAGGACGACTGAAAAACCAAGGATCAAGTTACTTACGCTTTTTACTATGAGCTATGCAGTCGCCATCATCTCGTTACAGTTCTTCTACATATCTACAGGCGATTTCCCACACCCAGTATCAGGCTTTGTTGAGACAGGTTTGAGTTTTGAAATTACGACAATAAACGGTCTCTGGTGATTATGAGGGTTCAAGTTATATTGGAAATTGAGAGTTAGTGGGCCTACACAATGACACACATAAACATAGTTTTCTTCCCCAGCTTTCTGCATTTGCATGATTGAGGTCAAAGGATCCCGTCAAGGGATGTTCGGGCCTGTAAAACTTCGGAAAAGTGGTAGAGTACAGTATGCGGAAATTTACCGCGCTTGGCGACCTTTGTTTACTTGTTTGGAGGTAGACTGAACATCAACAACAACCAGACAACAGATTAATGATCGATAGAGCAATTACATGGTAATAAATTCCTTAATCATGTTTTATCTGTATACATGATAATATGTTGCATAACTACGCACTACTTGCGGTAAATCTGTAAGTATCGAAGCTCTTGTGCGCGTGAACAACTAATAACTATAGATCTAGGTATAATCGCAAATATGATAACACCCGAAAAGGACAATTGGCCGGGTAATCATCCCAACACATCTTCGAGCAATAGACATATCCCTTGGACAACTTCGCGTTGTAACCGTCTTCTCCGACCAATCGCAGCACGGCTCAGGCTCCTACGGAAGAACGTATTAGGACAAGAAAGGCATCATAAAGACAAATTTCTTGAAATATTACCCGCTCAAAAGAATAAATTGGGATCGGGGAAATCAAATGTGATTGTGGGAGACAGAGAGGAGCAGGAGAATGAGGGCAGACCCAAATTGGATCCAGATTGGATGCCCTCACCCGCGAAAAAAAGAGTAAAGCGGCAATATGGTGTAAGGCCTGCGGAGTTAACAGATATTCTCGGACGACAGAAGTGTACGAAAGTCCAAGGTGGAAGGAAGATGAGTAAACCGGGAGAAATAAATGTACCCACACCTTTCATTTCACGGATGTTGCAACGGACAGATAGCCCGCATACTCCAGGTACACCTGCTATAGGGTTACGCAATCGTGGAAGGGGAGTTCATGCAAATGCCCCTCTCCAAGATTTGAAGAAGAACATGACGCCAATCGAACGAGAGCAGATCGGTGGTCTTTTTGATTCCTTACTAAACCTTTTGAAAACAACAGCCTCAACATCGAATTCTGCCAGTAGAGGTCCCAAGTCCCTGTTCTCCACATGTCTACATCAAGTTCCAACATATATTGCACTAGAACGTTATTGGCAAAAGGTGGATGAGGATGATGAGGACGCCGATCTCTCCACGGGCATCTATGACTATTTGGAGCAGATGGGACCAATCATTGGTAAAGGATGGAGGCCATTAAGAGTGGTTGTAAGGGCGCATGCTGTCACTCTGATTCAAGAGGCGATTATCGATGGCTTGTTCAGCAATAAATCCATAGGACATTTGATACGAGTTTGTGTGGAAATCCGCGCCTTCGAGGAAGCTCAAGTGTTCTTAGCCAGTTTCGTAGCAACGCAGGATACCATCGCTCCTCCGAGAAGCTACAAATCTCGGTTGTTCGATCCCGAGACATCCAGTTGTCTCTCAAACCTGTATATCTTCGCCCAAAGTACTAATAGATGGGGGTTTCTACTCCGACAGTTAGATGTCATGCTGACTTCCAACATCTTGCCGATTGAATGGATGGCTACGCAAGATATGCTCCCATTATGGACAAAGGTCATTGGTGCTATTTCTGGAAAACGACAATGGTATGTAGAAGCGATGAACCTTTGGCATACTACGAGTCTTCTTGGATGTGGACTTCGAAGCGCTCTGAGGACCGTAAAGACGCTAGAGTCCGCATTTAGTACAGATAATACGTGTGCCCACCTTCGGCAGGATGCCGGGGAAGCTCTGAGTAATACTATCGCCAGTCTGTGTACCATATTCTCAACGATTGGTTTCGTTTCCGGGATGGGCGAAAAAGATAAGGGAGCTATCACCGATCAGTCTGCTCTGTGGCCGCTTGAGTTAACATCAATATTAGTTCTTTCACCACCTTCTTCTTATACGCCTACCAAACCACAACTACAACGCGCAACGGCACTCATAGCATCATTACTCTTGCTTCGAACCAATTGTAACTTACCTATGCAAACCAGCATCAACACAGAGGATTTGATCCAGTGTATTGAACGTTTTGACAAGCTTGCATCGTCAAAGACGGATCGCAGCACGGGTACGATAGAAAAGTTGCCAACCCACGTTGTCAGTTTAGCTCGTTGTTGTGGCCGTGCGTTGCGAAATGACGGCTTCCAACATCTACAGCGGATTGTGCAAGCGTTGATAGCGTGTTCCGATTTTAGAAGTTATACTAGCAGCTGTTCAAGCTCTTTCGGGCCAACCTTCCTACTAAAACGGCTTGGTTTAGAGAGTGCACTCGAATTCGCCGAACAAACGAAAGTAGCTGCGCATTTGGCCTTTGCGTGGGAAGTTGAAGAGATTGTTAAGAAAGGTGGAATGGAGATAACGAAGACACCTTTCAAATCCGGTAACAAGGCTCCAGGAGGTGAAACAGGATATAGATGGGAAGAAGGCATCGCCGAATGGGTCATATGTACACCCGCGATAAACCTACGGAGGAACCCGGTCGAGAGAGCAACGGTGCCAAACCTTGGACTGATCAAGCAATCCATGCCCCGAGACAAAAGTCCGATTGGAAACTCTTCTATATCATATGAGGGCGTAGACGTCATGACGGATATGAATATAGTCAGGAATTCTCCACGGCAAATAACCACATTTGGAGGGCAGTCAGTCTCGCTACTAAGTCTTATGGTGGATTTCAGTCCGACGGGAGAAGCGTCATTTCGTGATCGCCATCCTCCAAGCCCAACAATACCAGCTGAACGTCCTTATCGACCTCGGAAGAAGAGGAAGCAGGACTCTTCTTCTGGCATGGCAAGAGGAAAGCGGCACCGTTCCACCAGTGAAGAGTCCGCATCATGCTCCGGTTGTTCTTTCTCTGCTTACGGCCCGAACCCATCTCTATCCGACGATAGTGCGGCTGGTCACTCTCCACCCAAATGGTCTAATGTACCACCACCTTTCCAATTTTTATCAAATGCCTCCGTTAGGACCCAATCTTCTTTTGTAACTTCAGGACGTAAGGGCCGGCCACGAAAACAGGTTGAGAGTTCGTGTTCATTAAAGAGTTCATCCACCTCCCATTGTCCGAATTTTTTCGCCTCCATTCCCATTACGCAGCTGGATGAGGATGGAGATGAACTCTCTTTCCCGTCTTCAGTGGATGTTCCTGTGGCCCGTATTACGGCAGCAGAGAAGAGGACAAGGCTCAGAGAACGTAGTAGGAGGTTATTATTTCACCAAACAGAAGGGTCGAGGTCGAAAAGGTGCGCGGGGAACGGTGCAGATGACACGAGTGAGGATGAATTAGGTGTGTAGGGTGTGTTCACTTTGGAAGTGGTGCATTAGATGTGGAAGAAAGAAGACATATAGCGCCATCGCCCACATTCGACAGAACAGCAAACGATTGCACTATCCAGAATGTAAGTCAATTTACGAGACAACACCCCACCATGCCATAGGGGCAAAGAATTCAATCGAACTGGATCTCATGTGTTTCTCCCGACTTCCCTGCGAGGGTTGATTGCATCCCCCCATCCCCACGACTCACCCCTTTGCCTCTCACCTCCTACTCCTCCCCCCACTCCGGCCCTTTTCGACCGAAAGCGGCGAATGCGCCACCACCGCCGCTCCGTGGAACAAATCGAGCCAGCACACTCTGGAAATTTCCAAATGTAGCAGCTTGCATCCCCATCGTCGAACGCAGCGCCGAGTGAAGGAATCAGACTATGGATGCACGAGCAGTCCATCTTTAATCTAAACCCTGGTCCGGGAGTAGGACACAGTATGGGATTGGCTTTCGGAGACTTGGGGTGTTCTACGCTAGGTAGGGAGTAGAGAAGCTTGTTTATCTCTACGCTTAGGGTATTGTTTACTGTATTGCTGAATTGAGGATGTGCGCTATCTGGTTGACTTTTGCTTTTTGGTAGGGGGGTTATGAACGGGTAGGGGTAGGATGGTGGTTATAGGATAGGGGACGATCCTTTTGGCTCGGTTAATCCTAGTTCGGATAATTAAAGTTGTGCCTGATTGGGTAGTTCTTGGCGGCTTCCGTATTATTTGATTCAGTCCAACGTCTAACGAATATTTCGAACGAACCTGGCCGATTTACTGGGCTACGTTGGCGTATGGAACGTAGTATATGGATAATAAATTATCCAAAGTCACGGCTTTTTATCACCCCAGTTAGAAGTACTTGCTAATGCGAAGAATACAAATACATATGACTGAACGGAGGTTTATTTACTCTGTAACTCAGCTTAAGGTTGGATTTATTGTTGGTGCAGCGAGTGCGTACCCGGCTTTCGCCTATTTTACATTTTGCGGGATAAGACTTATGTAGGAATAGGTTCGTAGAGAAATTTGAAATGAGTTATGATGCAAAACAGTATCCAGCTGCGCCCTGGAATGAACAAGTCAAATACGCCGCCAATTACCACCTTGATATGCAACTCGGCTGATACCACCATGCTCGCAGGATGGGACATTCGTTTGGGTATCTATGAAAAACGGTGAAGTCAATTACTCCAACCACCATACGCAACCGTACACGCCAACTTTTAATCCAACCCCAATCAGAGGATACTCATCACTAGAACCTAAATGTATAATTAGTCCCTCAAGTCCTTTTGAGGCTCAACATCGAAAGCGATTTTGCCCTTCACCCTTCCTCTTTCGTCCTCCATGACCATACGATACCTCCCACCGCCCCATAAATCCTTCACCGTAACCTCTCTCGTCCGTCCCAAACTCTCGATTGCAGAAATTCTTTCCAACGTCTTCTCTAAGTGTTCGTCAAAACCATCTGCGGTGCACACTTCCCGAAAGGCATTCATCATAGGTACGCTATCGGCACGAACCATAGCTTTCGAATCGATGGTGAAGACGTTGATGTGGTCGTATGATTGGATGAAATCGGCGCGGGTCATGATTTGGCGTGCATTGTGCAAAGGAATCTCAGGGAGAATATGGCCGTGCTCAGGGTCGTAGGTGGTGTGAAGATCCTTTTCCTTATCGACAAGTGCTTTGGCAAGGACCATTGCTGCGGACTACGAGATGTGTCAGTATAAGAAGCTTTATAGGGTAGTCGGGCGATTAGTGTATGTGTAGAGCTCGCTTATTGACAATGTCATAAAGATCGAAAAGACATACGGCATATTTCTGCTGGTCCATGACGTCGTCGTCCATTTCTTCGCCAAATATCATACACTGATTTAAAAACCATGTCTTCTCCGTCTGACAGATCTCGTCGCATACACCAAGCATATCGTCCGCTTTAGCTATACGACTGAGGAACGTCAACCGCCCCCCGATTTTCTTGTATATCTCTTCTAATGTTGACTCGGAAGGTATTTCATTGAAGTAACGAGCGCGGTATCTCTTTAACGCTAGTAGAGCCTTCTCCTTAGGCAAATCGCCGATAGGCATGATTTCCATACGAGTGGCATATTGTTTTAATCGTTCATAAACCCAGTAATCGTCGCTATTGAAGACAACAGTTGCGAGGTTGCTAGCAGCCCACTGCTCCGCGCGTTGTTGTATGAGCTCGAGAAGATCGCGGCCATCTTCGTCATCGCGGAGAAGATGCATGCTATTTATGATAATTATTAAAGGCCTTCCAACCATCTTCCGGCGTCTAAGAGCGACCTTCTCTAATTTGTTAAACGCACGTTCAATGTCGAGTAACGCTGATGCATCACGTGGACCGCGGATAGAGAAAAGCGATCCTATGTTGTCTTCATGATATTCAAAGTCCAGAGCTTTTCCTAGCCTGACGCGAAATATCTCAAGATCAGCGTGAGCGTCAAACATAGCAACACCCTCACCATCAATCTTGTACATAGCGTCAATTAACATGGAAGACTTCCCGGTACCTTTCTCCCCGATAAGGAGATAGTAGTGGCCCTTTTCTTTACCACTAACGATGTCGTCTAGCTTTTCTTGCTCATCCCTTGGTATCCACCGTGGGAAGTCAGGAGTCCTAGGTGAAGTAGCGGAGATCTCCTTCCCTCGGGCGGCCAGTTCAAGGACCGGATCGCCGGGCTTGAAAGCATTTTCCATCTTTTCTAAGACGAGATGCTTATAGTAGCGGGTATAACTGTATCCAACGAGCCTATGCATACATTAGTATCAAGTCGATCTTGAAGGCATGTAGTTTCTAGTGTATATGAATGGTCATGGTAGTTCATTGATGGATGTGACATTATCTCTTCTTTCTGTTTTGTATTCATACCGTTTTGCTTCAGATGACTTAAGACTCGATATGATAGGAAAATGAAAACATTTTATTTTGAGGTCGGTAAAATAAATAGAATTGCGAAGTATTGGTGCCGATGGCACGAGTTCAGCACGCGTACGAATTATTCGTACACGCATTCGAGAGACGAAGGCTCTGGGAAGTAAGAACGTACCCTAGTACAGTAATTGAAGCAAAAGTAGTCATTGCACTCTCGAACATTTTGAAGGCGGTCCCTCTCCAATCCCGGCCTTCTTTCTTGGTTTTTATCCCATTCGCTGTGATGTTATCATCGACCGGATCGGGATTACTGTTGGAATCTGGCATGCCGAAAATACATCTTCGATTATTTGGTCCTCGCACAGGGCTCGGTCGTAATATTATCTTCAATCGCGCCGCTGGTTGTGCATGCGCTCCAAAAGGTCCTCGTTTTACGGTTGATCTAAGACTCGCACCGTACATGTCTAGTACCTCAGCTCAGCTCTGTTCGCGGTGAGGCGAAAGAGTGATGTTAGGATTCAAGCACAAGGCTTCGATAGGAGCATTACATATCAGACAATTGGATTATTTTAGGTATGAACTGAAGAGAAAGATGATTAGATGATGCAATAAAAGGATCGACAGGGACAAAGACGGTACAAAAATGCCAAACCAGGTAGAACGAGTCAGGCAGGGGTGAGGCCCCAACCTAACACCTGTACCTTAAGTTACTCTGTACGGAGTCTTACCGTACAATTAGTAATAAATAGTTGATACGGTAATAGTCCAGCCCTACCGTACCTGAGTACATCACTACGCCTGAGCTGCCTGATTCTACCTGGCCTTGATCTTGTATTTACCTTTGAGGTTATTCAAAGATTGACGAATTATTCCCTAGTATCGTATCTCAGCGTAGTATCTATCTACTGATTCACAAGACCATCTATCATCGTCGTTTTTTGTTACTCAGAGGTGCATTCCGCTGGCACTCTAACTCTGACATAAACCTCCTATTCAGTTATCTCGCCTTATTGTCCTGTCTAACGTTCAATGCTCCTCTCGGACTCTATCAAACTGTACATAACCATACGTAAGTATTCAAATGAGGTAACTCAACGAGTCTGTATCTTGCGCTGGTGCTTTCATTATACCCGACCTTGAGCTAACCTAAGGCATATGTTTATCCCAGAAGATTACCTTCACCAAATCCCGTCCCTCCAGCCCAGGTCGTGTTCTCAAATTTCACAAGGTTAGTTCTGAGGTACTGATTGATATTGTTCAAGCTATACACTCTGTACGAAGTACCTTAAAAGGATATATACGGAGCTCACGTACAAACTATCAGGCATACTACAGTACTCTGTATACGTAACTGGTTCTATAAATACTTGTAATTCATGAATGAATTACAGTAAGCAGCAGGGGCAGAGGTACAATAATGAGGTGGAAGTTACCTTGTGAGTACAGACAGTACAGGCCGTGGTTTTCCCCCTTTCAACTTGAAAGTTCAACACTGCATCCTACCATTCCCCATTCGACCTCATAGTCCAGCCCAAGCAGTAAAAATAAAAAGATATTCTAGGATTTGACATGAAATCTAGTACAGAAAGAAATCCTACTCAGAGTCCGATGTTTCGTTATTGGATATTTTGTCGCGTCGTGTGCATGAAGATGATGACCTTCTGCGATCGACCCGAGCTCCCCCTTGGCCGTGGCTGAACCGGTCGGATGGCATGGCCCGCGTCTTCGTAAAAAACCCTATCTAACTTTTCCGCGCTTCCAGAAATTTATACCCAAGGTTCTATAACAATTTCTCCAATTCTAAAATAAAAATCCATCAAACTTCCCATTACTGTACATTTCAAGGGGATTTTTCTTGTATAATAGCTTTTCGTTCCTGCTACCTTTCTACGCTCCTTCGATACGCTTGGTTCGCCTTCTTAATTTATTAATTGGCAGTGCTTGACCTCAAAATGGCTGCCGGTAATCATGACGCTGCTACGACCCGTAAGCTTCCCTACAGCTCCTATCCCACGATTCTAATACAGACCCACATTCATCCTGCTCGATAATATTTGTTTTCAATTGCGGCTTGGTTGACTTGATTCAATTGCAGCTCCCCCAGACGCCCCCGATAATACCACCATTACGAATGGCCATGCTCACGATGGGGAAAAGGCTCAAGATGAAGAGCAAAGCGGGCAGCAAGGAGACAGTACGTGATTTATGAACTCGAAACTAGCAGCATCAGTTCTAACAAACGTCAATAGAAATGTTCACTCTTAGTATTCGACTCCCTCAGGAGCCATATACAACCCAGATCATGGTAAGGTCCCCATGAGCTGAATGAGAAGCTGCTAGTATACTCACTATCGTAGGCATCTTCGCAGGAACAAGTTCAAGATATTCGCGCTTCCTTGATCGAATTCCCTTATACCTTCCAATACACTTGCTTCCACTTGGAATACAAGGAGGAGCGCATTAACGACTACGTCGAGCTATCTGAGGTCCCCGGTATTGGACCAGACTCCGAGTTAACATTAGTCGAGGACCCATATACGGAAAAAGATGCACGGTTACACTTTATCCGTATTAGGGAACTTATTGGCGCATCCGGCGATAGGACTGACACAATATACGGCATACAAGCCGGCGTGTCTTTGCATGATAGCGTCGCACTGTCCGATGCTACGCAAGCAAGTATGTGCTCTTAGGTCCTGTCCGAAATAACCAATAAAGGTTGACAAAATCCAGTTGCGAATTATGACTTCGAGGGGCCAGGGTCAGTAAGGACGCTGCTCGCTCCTTCAGAAGATTCTAGCCCAAAGACCCTCAAAAGCATATCTTTATCACCATGGAACCCGCCACCTTACAACCTTCGTTCCAAAGGCCATTTACTGTATTTGCAGTTGACTACAAACGAGGGAGAGCAATATCAAATCACATCACACGTGTCAGGATTCTACGTCAACAAATGCACGAACAGCAAATTCGATCCATCGCCTCGTCAAGCACCCAAGGCTTTTTCATCTCACTCTCTGCTAAATTTAATATCTAGCCTTTCTCCCAGCTTTGAAGCATCTTTCAGCGCTCTACAAGAACTTGGGAGCAAAAAAGATGCCCTCGCTACATTTCAACTCACACACTCTATTCCTGCTAGTCCGTGGATAGTTCCCCCACCATCTGCTGCGAACATGAATCATCAGTCCGATATCGCACGGTCGCAGGAGAGCTTCCTCATTTCTGGGGCCGAAAGTGCTGATACCCTGCGGGATTGGAACGAAGAACTACAGTCTACAAGAGAATTGCCAAAAGAGCTTGTTCAAGATCGCGTATTTAGGGAGCGTCTAACTGCGAAACTATATGCGGAGTATAACGAAGCCGCCACTCGTGGAGCAGTACTTGTTGCTCGCGGGGAAGTGCCCCCTTTAAATCCTACGGAGGGTAGAGACGCACAGATATTTGTCTATAACAACGTATTCTACTCATTTGGCGCCGATGGTGTGGGAACTTTTGGCCCTGAAGGAGGTGATGAGGCTGCTCGAGTGGCAACCGGTAAAGATGTAGTTGGTGTCAAGGCTGTGAATCAGCTCGATATTCAGGGGCTATTTACTCCGGGTACTGTTATTGCGGATTATCTTGGGAAACGTATTGTTGCGCAGAGCATTGTCCCGGGAATCTTCAAACAGAGGGAACCTGGTGAAAATCAAATCGACTATGGTGGTGCTGAAGGCCGAGATGTCATTGCCGATAACGAGACGTTCGTTCCAGTTTTTGAACAGTTGTCAAAACATATGCGTGTTAAAAAGCACCCGGTATGGGACAAACAAGGCAAACGCCACGTTCTCGAAGGTAGTATAGAGACGAAGGGTCTACTTGGTACAGATGGACGAAAGTACGCGCTTGATCTTTATCGAATTACGCCATTAGATGTATCATGGTTGGAACAATATTGGAGCGAGCCACCAAAAGAAGGAGAGGGTGAATCGAAAGACAAGGATAAAGACTACCCCCATAGGATGGCTGTCCTCCGGCCGGAACTCGTCGAAGCGTACGGTCGGGTCAAATTGCGAAAATTTTTGAACAGTGAGCTTTCTAAGCGACCATCTGAAGCCGGAGAAGGAGAAAAGCAAGGGGAAGAAGAGATGAATGGAGAATCAGCGAGTCAAGCAAAACCAGAATCAGAGTCTGACGAAGCTGGGAGGAAGGCTGATGAGACGACACCTCCGAAAACAGTCGATATTGGTGGCTTCCAATTCGCGCTAAATCCTGACGTTTTCTGTGGCCATGAACCCCAGACAGACGAAGAGAAAGAAGAATGGTCCAAGGACGAAGAGGAGGTTCGCGCTGCTTGTAAATACCTTTCGTCAGAGGTTATTCCTCGCTTTGTATGTTTCCAGTTTACATTCCTAAAGCTCACAATTTCTGACTGTGTTCTTAGATTCAAGACCTTCGCGAAGGAGATATCGGTTTCCCTCTAGACGGCCAGTCACTTAGCAATCTCCTCCACAAACGCGGGATCAACATCAGGTATCTAGGTGTAATTACCACCCAAGTTGACACGAAAGAACCCCGACTTCAGCCTCTCAGACGTCTTGCTATTCAAGAAATGATCTCACGTGGCTTCAAACATGTCGCGAATAGATACCTACGGCATCTACCACACGTCTTCGCAACTTCTTGCGTCGCACATCTACTAAACTGCCTTCTAGGAGCTGCACTGAACCCAAAGCCTACTGCCGAAACTGACGCATCGCTAAAAGACCTTTACTCAGATACTGATTTTAGCTTTGAGAAAGCAACGCCTGCATCGCTGAGGGAAGAGCTAGCGGGACAAGTGAGAATAAGATTCCGGTACGATCTCGGAGAAGATTGGATTCAACCCATTCAACAGCTTCCCTTACTGCGTGAAGTTTCCCTCCGACTTGGCCTTCAACTCGAGGCGAAAGACTACGTCTTCTCCAAGGAGATATCTGGGTCCGGTTCCGATACTGCATCGGTATCTTCCGATACCACTCCGGTACCAACCACGGTTAACGGACAAGCTAACGGAACGAGTAAGAAGAATAAGAAGAAGAAAAACCGTTCTCCAAACCGTGTATCCAGCCCCGCAGCAGCCAGCCCAGCCACCTTCCGTCCTGATGACGTCCTAAACATTGTTCCCGTGGTGAAAGAGTCGTCTCCAAGGAGTATGCTGGCAGAGGAAGCGCTAGAGGCGGGCCGCATCTCGATCGCACAAGACCAAAAGGATTTAGGGCAAGAACTTTTACTAGAGTCCCTTTCGCTCCACGAGCAAGTGTATGGCGTGCTACATCCAGAAGTCGCCCGGGTGTACTCTCAGCTAGCACAGTTGTACTACAACCTTGAAGAAAAGAATGCCGCTGTCGAGCTTGCACACAAAGCAACAATCGTTTGCGAGCGGACACTCGGGGTTGATCATCACGAGACCCTCCTCAGTTTCCTCAACCTTGGCCTCTTCGAACATGCTATCGGCAATACCAAGCTCGCCCTTTCCTATGTCCGTCACGCTCTCGATCTCTGGAAACTCCTCTACGGTCCAAAACATCCTGATTCCGTCACCACAATCAACAATGCAGCCGTCATGCTCCAATCACTCAAATTGTACAAGGAATCTCGCATCTGGTTCGAAGCTTGTCTCACCATCTCGGAGGAGGTTTCCGGTCGCCAGAGCATTGGCACAGCCACGCTCCTATTCCAGCTGTCTCAAGCGCTAGTTCTAGATCACGATTGGCATGCCGCTGTTAACCGCATGCGTGAAGCGTATAACATCTTTAATAATACCCTCGGTGCCAGTCACGCCAATACCAAGGAAGCAGAAACCTGGCTCACACAACTTACACAGAATGCCGTCAACGAGGCGAAGCGCCTACAGGCTCAGAAAGACCTTTTGACCCGCAAGGGTACTGGCAGAGGGAAGATACCGCTGACGAATAAGGTTGGACTTGGAGCTGCCAGACCACAGCCACCCGTAGGACAGACGCCTGCACAGATGGCAGGACGAGAAGCAGAACCTAAGATGGATACTAGAAGTATCGAGGAGTTGTTGCGCTACATTGAAGGAGATTCAGGGAAGAAACCGACCACTCCAAAGAAGAGGCCGGCGAACCCGAAGAGAAGGGCGCAGAAAGCTTAGATGCCGGTCACGCTTTATGCGGATAAGAGATTTCTATTCCTTTGTCCTGGCCCTTAAATGAAGGAAGAGTAGGGGAAGTGATGTTATCCTTCCCTTAGCTTTTCATTCTGTTTCAAAAGTACATATCCGAGCTCTCCGCTTCTCCTATCCCCATTTTCAGTGCATCCTTGAGCATTTTCTTACATTTGTACATATCATTCGCGCCCTTCTACTCTTTATTTTCATAAATTGTATTTTTTAAAAGACTTTGTCAGGTGGTGTTCAAAAGCGGTTTCTGTACGGAAAACTCTACTCTGGAGACGGCCTTTCCTATTCAGTGGCAAAGGGCTCGGATGGGTGCGTTGGCGGTGAGGTAATAGCTTGCATAGACAGATATGAGGAAATGGAGTGTGTATAATTTACGGCTGCCTAATGAATTCTTGTTCCTCCTCACCAGTATAAAACTGACATGAAGAGTTTGCAGATCCATTTACTGAGTTGTAGATGACGATACTAAGTCCTGATAGTATATCGAATATCCCTCAAGACGGGTCTATCGGTAAACCTCGAGTCAATCGAACAGCGGCGCCAAAACTCCCAAGGGCTAAAATAACGGGCTTTGGGCTTCAAAGGATTCAATTTTTGACCTACTGATTTTCAAACTAGCTTCACCTGTTCTACTTATACAACACAGTCAACATCTAAGGTCATAGCACGAACCAGCCTCCGTAAAATCACAACATTGAACGAAACCCATGTGACCGATTCCTGCGCCCAGGCCCAACATCGCCATACTACCATCAAAATTAAGCAACGCCTAGACAGCTCCCAACCACGCAAAGGCGCTTCCAAGCACGAGCTGAACGACGGTCCATAGTCCCGCCCAACCTAGCACACCCACGGTTTCCGCGCCCTCGACTGTCCAGACCTTAATCGCTGTATTCGCAAACACCACCGCGGACAGCAGCCCGGTCCGCTTTGCGAGGATCCGCACGCGGGGAGATGGATTCGCAAGACCAAGATTGTACCAGATGGTGTCCGAGAGCGTAGCCATCGCGGGATTAAAGGGCTGCGGTTCCGTGGGCAGGTTCCTGACGGGTGATGGGGTGGCGCCAGAGGATGGCATGAAGAGGAACTCACGCGCTGCCCAGCCGGCGGGGATGAGAGATGTGAGGAGCGAGGGCAGCGTTGCGCCGTGCGCCGCTGCGACTGAGGGGATGTCTGCGAAGTTTTGGACTGCGAAGGTGGGGAGGAAGGTGCGTTCTGCGACGTAGAGAAGGAGAGAGATGATCGCCGTGGGAAAGAGAGTGGTGAGGAAGCCGATGGAGCTGTCGTGGATAATGTCTCGGTCTGGAACAATCCTCTTGGAGGCACGGGGGTTGTGTGCGGGGAGGGTGGCGCGGAGAAGGCGGAGAGGAACGGCGAGGGAGACGACATCGATCGCGAGGGTGATGAGGACAGTGGTGGGAGAGACGAGGAAGAAGGTATTGAGGAGGTGCAGGTAAGGAAAGTGGGAGAGTAGGGTGAGGGAGATGAGGTCGAGGTCTGCGTAACGTTAACTTCTAATCAAGAACATGCGCAAATGACAAAGGTGTAACCGTCGGACTTTGATGCATATTCTACTTACAATCTAATCCTCCCCACCAGCTCACCCCAATCTCCAGGAGGCGCCAGCCGAAAACAACACCAACCTGCCACGGCTCCGTCATCTTCTTACTGACGGCAGCTAACTCACCCCCCGTCCATTCCTCTGCCAATGTATAGAGCCCTGCGCTCAGCGTCAAGCTCAAAATGCAGAGAAGTGGAAACTTCAATAACCGTGGCAGCGCATTCGTTCGTCGAGCCAATACAGGCGCTGGTGAAGCCGTATCCGGACGTACGACATTCAAATCGCGGTCGGCGCGGTTGGCCATCGCTATTGGCTGTATTGTATAAGAAAATTCTAAGAGTCGGGTAGAAAAGAAACGAGCGACAAATTGTGAGTTTAAACAGATGAGATGGAAAGTTTGTATGGTGCAGTCGTTGTTTTATCGATATTTGTTATTGTTTGGATATGCCAAGCCGTATAATTACTTCAACTTTGTCCTATGACGTAAACGCAACAATCAATTTTGAGGACACGTACAGAACTAGTTCAGTATAACAGGAGAGATTTCGGGTGTAGCTGCATAAGAATAAACAGTAAAGTTGCGGCCGCACAGGAGAGGTACAGTACTCCCTCCCTGCATGACTCTATAGAGCCTCTAAGCTCTATTTATGTGCAGTACGGATATACACTTGGCCATTAAAAACTAGAAGTAGACATATATCAGTCACGAGATTCTCTGGACTATTCAAAGGTTCATATATCCATTTGACCTATCAAAGGCAAAATTCGGATCTTATGTACTCTACCAAAATAACTCCGAGCGGGTTCTACATGTACTGAAGAATACTTACTTAAGCACAGCATTGAAAGCACCAAAAGGAAGCACAAGGGAATATGCAAGGAGCGATCAGAAAGTCAATTTGGTATTTATCGTTTTTACAGAACTGTAAGTTTAAGATGGACGATGACAAGGTGTTCTGAGCAATGCGAAAACATGTCTTTCTTCGCTGGGAAATTGCTCTATACATGCGAAGCTAATATACACGACCTGTATGTGAAAAGACATTCTTTGTAGTCTTGCAGCATACTCAAGTCAAACCGAGAGCCTAGAATTGGAACTACGGGGTTTTAATAAAGGAAAACAGACTCTAAACGTACGACCGAAAGAGAAGATGCGTAAATCACATTCCGTAACATACATAGAAGATAACGTGATAGCAAAGCGAGGGACAGTCAAAAAGCTCTACTCAAGGTGTTCTCTATGCCCCAGTATAACACTTTCCGAAATGTAAGGGCGATATCCTCGGCATACCCTACGTATCGAGCCGATCTTGCATAGGAGGCTCTTGGCCCTGTTGTCTGTCCAGAGAGATCCCTCGGCCTCTGGCTAAGTGGATCTTGTCAAACACCGTGAGAAATAGGGTCGAAGGTTTTACAGTCATCTGTACGATGTAGTTCTATCAGAGGCTGTCTCGACTCAGCTGTACGTTGGAAAGCGAAAGGTGGACACACATGCCGCAGGTGATATAGACCGGTATGTAGACAGGAAGTGGTACAGTATTACGCAAAGCCGTTATGTCCATCGTCGAAAAAGAAGAGGAACTTGGTATCTAGATCTTCTGCTTCTTGGAAATCTTCTTAGACTACTATAGGTTACTAAGAAGACTTTTCCCATAGTATTTTCAGCTGGATTGCTCCTGACAGATTCTGAGGCCTTCCTACTCGAAACATTTGAAAAGAGGTTTCAGCAGAGGGACGGATTATGGGTTGTTTATTCTACGGAGTATGCTAAGATACTTTTCGATTTGCATATCTCAAGGATATTTGAGCTGGACTATAAACTAGTAACGACCAAAACAACAACGGGAGGTTTATGTGTGAGGATATCATTGTACACGGAAGCAAATAGAAGATGGTGAAATAGATGGAGTATGTACCATTCCGCCAGGGTCGTTGTAGTCAGGATGAGGCAAGTACAAAAGTTTTAGGCGTCAATGAAAGAAAGTAGCTTTTGGGCCTAGGATTTGGAATCGGATTCTACGCGTTCTGGACCGTTCTTACACTCCGGGGATGAGGATAGGACGGCAGTTGCAGGTAGTTGCAGCCATCGGATAGACTCACATTCCATCGTGACATCTGGACGCACTGACAAGGAAACGTTGTCCATAACGAGCGCTCCTTGTTCATTCCTGTCGCTCTTTTCGCCAAGAAAGCAGGATAGTTACGATACTTTTTAATAATTCGGACGATGAGAGGCTGTCCTGGGTAGTAAGCGTGTCACCATTACACAGCGTTTTGAGATAACGAAGCACAGCATGCCCGCATCAGGCGAGTTATTTCATCTGTTGGAAATCATGGAAGATACGCTGTTTTTCATAACGCATATATTCCGGTAAAGTTGAGACAACGGACGAGAGAGAGGGGTTAATAGCAATGCCTTGAGAATACGTAATGTAGTCTCGATAATTTGCCTCACAGAGATTTAAAGAGTGGGAAATTAGTAAATGAAGCTTATGAAAGAAAGAAAGCTGCCATTCTTCGAAGTTATAGTGACGCGTTTCACGGTTTTAGATGTTTCGGGGTAAATGAGCGGAGCGGGTGGACGGGAGAGTGGGTGGGAAATAATGAAACACAACGATGGTGACGTGATAAGCGATAGTAAGGTAGTGAGAAGCGCAGAAGTGAGAACAAACAGAAAACAGATACTATACTGTATGGAGAAGTTGGGTGTTGATGAATTGTGAGGCAGTGTGAGTGTGTGACTGTGTGAGGACCGGAAGTTGATGATGGATAGATGATACCTTACGGAGTACTTGTTATTACCTACCTTACTGAGGTGTATTACCGTTATTAGTTACTGTATTTTTATATCCTTGTGGCCGCGAAAACTTGTCGGTTGTGGCTGTTTCAAAGCATGTCAAGCCAGCGGTGATCAACAAATCGGGAACCGCAAGAGGTTAACAAGACGGATTAAGGGCCATAGGGGTGAGGATGAGCAGCGATAATTAAACCTCCCTCCAATTACATATCAACCTGAAAAGATTATTCTCAACTTAGCTTCCAGCTTCCCGATATACTCCCTTACACCTTTTACACGTCCCTCTCCTCTCCATCCCTCTCTCTCCCTTCGCGCCCTCACGCCCTCACGCCCTCACGCACTCACGCCCTCACCCCTCTCCGCGTCCCTTTCTTCTATCTATGCTTCTTCCAACTATCTACTCTCTTTTATCGTTCCTATACTCCTTCGCAGGCCTAGTCAACCTGGACAGCTTGATCGCTCGTTCCTCGTCACTGTCCTTTTGACTTTCACTCTTTTGGGTAATTCCGTCATCATTCCTTTTGCAACGACAATTCGTCACCCAACAACGGAATTATCACCAGCATCAGCCACGACAAATTGACTACTTGGTCAATAATCGAGTATCACGATCCCATCAAACAATTATTGATTGACACGCATCGCACCTCGGGGCCATTTCTCAAGAGCCGATTCACTGTTATTTGTCAAATCCGGAGCCAGGTGCTTTGCTCTTCTTCTTCTCCACGTTCATTTACCTGCTTTTTCGATCACGCTGTTATTTTCAATTAAGTGAAACATCCACCATCTTATCAGCGGTAGCCTCTATAGTTGCTTGAAATATATCAACGGTCCGCTGCCTGTCAAATCTGGGGTACGTGTGGTCGCATCAAGCTGCAGGCTCATATACGACCCCAGTACCTGCACTTTCGCTTTATCCAAAGTACGCTGTAACACAATATATCGACCGACGCTCCGGACGCCTTCCCACCCCGCTACACTGCCAGAACTACGTCAACCGGCCAGACCTTGCAGCTACGACTATCAAAAGCATACAGGGTCTTTTCTCAAATTGAGCGAGCATCTCAAGCAACCGTTTGCTTCGAAGTTGTCAAGCTACCGTCTACCTTACGGGACTTTACCTTGCTTTATCTGTTTTAGAGGCCTCCCGCCACTCACTCCCACTGCTCTCTGGAGAATTCTTAAGCAAGCTGATCTGGACTGATCTCTGCTTTCGTCTCCCAGCCTGTTCTTCTCTCGCTTTTGTTCGACTGCATATCCCATCAGTCAACATGTCACTCTCGCTAAGAACACTTCTCCTTTTGGGAACTAGTGCAGCTACCATCACCGCTCAAGGGACTCACGCTTCCGCCGCCGCCGCTGCTGCTGCTGGTCCATCGTCTTCTTCAGCAGCACACTCAGGTTCAACTTCAGGCTCACAGGCTGGTGGCCAACATGGAGCTGGTCATAATGAGCCTCCAGGTCCCGCAGACTTCATCAACATTGATGTTCAGCATCATCTTGGTTGGCTCTGGGTAGCACTGTGTGGCAGCTTTCTAATCTACCATGCCATTGTCAGGAGCGTTCACTACATCCGCAAGATTGCTTGTCTAAATAACGAGACTCAACGGTACTTTGCCAACCCGAATGTTGCCTATGGACGCTTCAAACGACACTTTAGTGAGGCACCACTCTTCCGAACTCGTCATCATAGGGAATTCAAGCTCTCCTCTGCTCTTAATGTCGGCACTCTACCAAGCCGATTTCAGACTTTGCTCATCTGTGCTTATTTTGGTGTGAACGTTGCTTTCTGCGTCTACAACATCGACTATGCCAATGACTCGAAGACTGTACTCAAGGAGCTTCGCAATCGGACTGGTGTTCTCTCCGTTATCAATATGGTCCCACTATTTCTATTCGCGCACCGTAACAATCCACTAATCAATTTCTGCGGCGTGTCCTTTGACACATTCAATCTTATGCATAGGTGGCTTGGCAGAATATCGGTGCTCGAGGCTATTGCTCACACTTGCTGCTATTGTATCAATAAGGTCAACACAAGTATGTCTATGTATTCTCAACCTTCAAGGTATAACAGCTAACATCAATTTTAGTGGGTTGGGCTGGTCTTCAAAAATCGCTCACTACCCACCTATCAACTCCTCAGACTGGGTTGATTGCAACCTGTGCTTTCGTTGCGATCCTTTTCACCTCTCCTTCAATTGTACGCCATGCATTCTATGAAGCGTTCCTTCACTTCCATATCGCTATGGCGGCGCTTGCCCTTGCGATCCTCTGGCTGCATCTCAAAGATCTCGAATCCCAAAAGGTACTTATCATCGTAATCGCTTTTTGGCTAACTGAGCGATCAATCCGCATCTGCCACATTGTGTACCGAAACTTCGGCTCAAGTTCCACCAAAGCAGATGTTGAAGTCCTTCCCGGAGATGCTCTCCGTGTGACTCTTCGCATGGCCCGCCCATGGAAGTTCCGACCTGGCCAACACGTCTACCTCTACATTCCCCATATCGGTTGGTGGACTTCCCATCCCTTCTCCCTTGCCTGGTCCGATAGTGAAGCGCATTCCCCTGTGGTATCATCCGAAGATTTACCCGTCGATATTGAGAAGAGCGGTGCTATCACCCCCGTTGTGCAACATGATGTTCTTGGTTTGCCCACCAAAACCAGCATGTCTCTCATTATCCGCCGTCGGACAGGTTTCACCGAAAAGCTTTACCGCAAGGCCCAGAATGCAGCATCTGGCCGCTTCACCACTACCGCTATCGTCGAAGGTCCATACGGGAAAGAGAACCTCCACTCGTACGGTACCGTCCTACTCTTCGCCGCCGGCGTCGGAATCACTCATCAAGTCCCCCACGTCCGTGATCTTGTCGTCTCCTTCTCCAACAGCACATCAGCCACTCGTAAAGTCGTGCTCGTCTGGATTATTCAAAGCCCAGAGCATCTCGAGTGGATCCGACCTTGGATGACCACCATCCTCTCTCTTCCCCAACGTCGCGACGTTCTCAAGATTCTTCTTTTCGTTACCAGACCAAGGAGCACGAAGGAGATCCACTCCCCGAGCAGCAGCGTCCAAATGTTCCCAGGCAAGCCCAACGTCACCGCCCTCGTCGAGGCCGAGGCAGATGCCCAAGTTGGCGCCATGGCGGTCTCGGTGTGCGGGACCGGAAGTCTGGCGGACGACGTAAGAAAAGCCACGCGGGGCGTCATGAGCAGACGGAATGTGGACTTTGTGGAAAATGCGTTCAGTTGGTGATCTCAGAAAGGTGGTTAACGGGATCCTATAGCGGATGGGTTTGTTTTATCTAAGCACGGCGGGGTGTCATTTTTTGCGTCCATGTTTTGGGTAGGAGGCGTCTATTAATATCCATATATGAAACACTGGGCGAGGGCGAGTCATGAGCTGCATTTTCGAACATTGAGTATCGAGAGGTATCGAGAATACGAAGAACGCAGGTCCAACTATCATCTGGGTTTACTCTCCTTCAGCATTTCGCTTCTTCAACTTTCCTTCAGTGTAGAAATTCTAGAAATTAGGTTTGTACCAGTGCGGAATAACTGGTTTCTATGGGACACTGATGTATTTGTATATAGAAATCCTTTTTGGGAACGAAAATCAGTTGTCCTGAGACGATGAAATGAGAAATTGTGTTTTTGTTATAGCTTTTTATTTGTTCTATCCTTGATACTTTTGTCTTAAAGAAACACTCATGCACAGCTTGTGACCGAAGGGAATCACCTTTTGAAATATGACTCTTAAGAAAATGAAAGTCTTTTACAGCAAAATACCGTCGCTTTGATAAGTCCCAGTCGGAACACAGCCTCCCTTTCCTTCTATTTGGGAAAACACGCCAGTACTTTGTTTATAGAATGAAAAGAAAGCGCCATTAGTGCGGTAGAACTAAAAATCGGAGAAACAATTTGGGAAAGAAAAAATTTTTTTAGGAATAAGTAAACACCATTACTTTTTACTTCTACTTCATTCAAATTCAGATGCCGTCAAAACACACGTCTCACACCTCGCTTCTGCACCTCAAAGCTCCCGCATCTCGCCTCCAAACACCGATACTGTAACTTGCAGCCAACACACACTTTTGTAATAACTTTAACAGCCTTTGATGCAGCGGGATCCACCACACTGCCGACACCATTCCAGGGTCGAGGTAAGATGAACTCCGTAGGTAAAGGAGTTTGAAAATGTTTGTTGACATCATAGGATAATCGCCTTCGCTGAATTTGGACACGATGGAGTTGAAAATGTAGAGATGGGGACCCGTTGCGTTGATGTTTGTACTTTGTAACTTGGTAGGGCAAGGGAAGACCCCTTGTGGTGTAGTGTCGTGCAGCGGGTATTTCCTTTCGCTGGGTTTGTATTTTGCCAGTGGAGAGGAGATCAACCATACGTCCATGATTTTTTTTATTTTTTATTTTTTTTGGTTCCATTTTCAGTTGGAGTGGAAAAGCTATTTCTCGCTTTTCAATTGGGAAACCTAGAATTTGTTTCATAGAATGATTTGGCCTCCAGTTTTCCTTTTGTTTTTGTTTTTGTGTTTTGTTTTTGGTGGAGGAAACGTTTTTGTTTCCATTGATGGTCAGTATTCGAGGAGGATGGAGTAGAGGTAGTCCGCTTCAAGAAGAACTTGACGGTTGGGACTTGTTTGATTGATACCTTTAATTCCACGACGGTGGGTAATGCAGTTCGATTCGGTGAGTTGGAGATTCCCGTCGTTGATTGAACATTCAGCTTCCAGGTTCCATGACGTTGGATATCTGTTTTGATCGATATGTTTCGACTCATCCAATTAAGAACCCAGAATTGATTTGGCAGAGAGTTGCAGTAGGCCATAGTAAGGCCCCAGTAGGAGATCTAACCTTTGCAATTTACGGAGTACTGTACACCTTGACAGCATCATTATCCAGGGTACTCTCTTGTTTTGTTGTGCAAGTCGAGTTGCTTGAGTGGGACTTGCAAAGCTTACGGAAAGCTTAGGAGTAGTTCTACAAGGTTTCTTAAGTTGATATTGTCGTGATATTTTCGAGAGCAGCTGCTTAGAGAGTACTCCGTAGAGCCATCTCAAATGGTTATTTTAATTTTGATTTTTGCCCTGCAGCAATTTGTAGTCTCCGGAAGTGGTTCATATCCTAGAGATGCCGTCGTGGAGGTCTTTCCTTTTGTTTCCTCTTTTTTGAGGTTAAGGTTCAGGCTGTATTCAAGCAACGATAGAACAGAAGTAGTTCTAGCTGGCTCCGTAACCTTTCCTGGTTATACCTCCGATAAGATGGAAACTCTAGGCTGAACAGTGAGACAATCAATAGATTGCGATCTAGTTCTAGATCAAGACGAGGTTGCTCATATCAAAAGGATTCAAGGACAGATTCGAGCGTCACGATCGTGTGTATTCCTTTAGCGATGGAGCGACAGTTAACCTTCGGAAGCGAATGCTACTGACGCAAAAGAGTTGTAAAGCAATCCATGGCCGCCTAGATCCTCCATTTTGACCAATTAAGCTCCATGCCAGCTTGTTCAAGTGACTTTAAGGTTTACAGTGCTGGCTTAAAGCTAATTGCCAGAATGGGCAGTCTACGAGAACAGTTGTAAGTAGGTTGTCCGTCACTAAGGAAAGCATCAGTTGCCTTGATTTTACTCATGATATCGAGCAGCTGTGCGTAAGATAGTCCGTTACTAAGTA